>BROG01000292.1:615000-735000 GCA_030159075.1 Atrina japonica | reverse complement strand
ATATTCTTCAAAAGAGTGTAATAAAGAAGTTTTGATAAACATGGAACCTAAAACTCATAGTTAGTAAGATTAGGCCTGCACTAAAACATTGCAAATAACCTTGAAAGAAAAAAACGAACACACATACAATCAAACACACTACATACCAACATACACACAAACATACATACATACATACATACATACAGACATACATACATACATACATACATACATACATACATACATACATATTCATACATGCATTCATACATACATTCATACATACATACATACATACATACATACATATATACATACATACATGTGTGTGTATGTGTGTCTGTGTCTGTGTGTCTGTGTGCATGGATGTATACGTGTGTCTGTATGTGTGTCTGTCTGCCTGTGTAGGTATGTTTATGTATGTCTTTGTGTGTGTCTGTGTGTGTATGCGTGTGTCTATCTGTCTGTGTGTCTGTGTGTGTCCGTCTTTTTTGTGTTTGTATGTGTCTGTGTTTTTGTCTGTCTGTGTTCGAATGTGTGTGTTTGTCTCTGTGTTTCTGTGTATGTATGTGTCTGTTTGTGTGTGTCCATCTATGTGTGTGTGCATGTGCCTGTGTCTTTGTCTGTCTATGTGTGTGTCTGTTTCTGTGTCTTTATCTGTCTATGTGTGTATGTGTGTGTCTGTCTCTGTGTCTTTGTCTGTCTATCTGTGTATTTATATAGGGACATACTCTTACCCTAGCTTACACTATGTACCTGTAAGTGATCTTTATCTGTTATTACCAGCTTTCATGTGCATACTAAACTTAGAAACTTTTTAAACTTTATTTTCTGCCATTAATTGTTTAATACGTGCGGAACATCATGGTGATCATGATTGGAACTGCACCACAAATAGACAAATATAATTTGATGTAATGTATTATAAAGCGTATGTGCCATTAAGTATGAAATATAGTCATGGTGAGTTATGCATCTTTAATATGATTTTCAGAAGACGTTTTCCTTTATAGTTATATTGGAAAGAAAACGTTTATGTTGATTGTTTTCTTTTTAATGTTCAACATTTATATTACATTTATGAAACTTTACAATTTGTGATTTACCAATTAGGGAGAGTGTCATTTGCAACAAGAATGGAGGCGAAACTGGTGTAAAGTTATGTTGTATGTTTGTTTTAGTTTAACATCCTTGCAATAATCGCAAAAATAGGCAAATATTTGTACTATAATTGAGCCTTTAGGTATATATTATAATAGAGTTTAATCATAACCTTTCTAGATTCAACATGGAAGTTCTTTTTTATTTCAAATATTGAACATTTCTAGATTGAGTTCGTGTTCGTTTACTATTTATTGATAATTAATTCATTCTTGTCAGAAATTGTAAATACTAATATTGTGTTTATGTTTCAAAATAGCATACTCGTTTGTGTATGGGTATCTTTATACGTTGATGACATATGACATGAGAGCTGGGGATTTGTAAATAATTTTATCTATGTGTATATGTATCTACTATTTATTTATGTTTTACTGTAACATTTGTATTTTTTATTTTTATCATTTTTGGAAACACACTCGGTTACGACAAAGTACTGTACATCCGTCTTTATGATTTGTAATATAATATGTTCAAAACTGTTCTCCATTAATGCCATTTAAAAATATATATATAAATTGCCATATTGTCCGAAAGTATGCAACTGAATGCTTAGCAATTCTATAAACCTTTAATACTTTGGGACCAATACTGTTACCTATACTCATCATTCATCATATCATAAAAAATCAACTTCAATACAGATATGATGCAAGATTCATCCGTGTTTAATTGTTAAGTGGGGTCGACAATTGCTGGTCTTATTTGTTTACTTCTGAAAGTGGTGCTGTCAAAAATAATTGTTCTTGTCGGAAAGAATCGTTCTCGTGGTTCAGCAAAAGTAATTGTTGATGTCGGAAATAATCATTCTCGTGGTTCTGTCGAAAATAATTGTTATTTAGGATGCCCTATATAGAATATACAAATCACACACAAAAAGCATATATCCCCAGGATGTTCTATATACAATATACAATATCTATTTATATACAGCCGGCCTGGCTCAGTCGGTGCCGCGCTCGAATCTTGATCGTGAGGTCGTGAGTTCGAGTCCAGCCGGCGGCAGATTGGTTTCCTGTTTTGAGGGATGAGACAGTAGAAACCGAGGTCCCGTGTCAAAGTAGGTTTCGGCACGTTAAAAAAAAAACTCACTGCCCAACGACCGTAAGCATAGGCGAAAATTTTGAAGCCCTTCACCGGCATTTGGTCATGTCCCTATATGAGTGAAATATTCTTGAGTGGTACGTTAAACAAGCTAAACAACAATAAACACACACACACACACACACACACACACACACACACACACACACACACACACACACACAGACAGACAGACAGACAGACAGACAGACAGACACACACACACACACACACACACATATATATATATATATATATATATATATATCTGTGTGTGTGTTATGCATGTATGTATGTATTATGTATGTATGTATGTACGTATGTTTGTTGATATGTAGTGTGTTTGATTGTATGTGTTAGTATTTTTCTTTCAAGGTTATTTGCCGTATGTGCATAACGTATGTTCATAACGTTGGCGCATGTTATATTTTTGGAATGTCACCCTGGCACACTGGGACGAGCCGTACGCGCATAACGTTGGCGCATATGAATATTTTTGGAATGTCACCCTGGCTTTTTTGGTTTTGTTAACTGAGCGGTTGATATCGGAAAACTTCACATTTTCTCTCAACCAATTAGACAAAGACATTTTAACAGAAAGTATAATATATATATATATATATATATATATATATATATATATATATATATATATATATATATATATATATATATATATATATATCGCCATTGCCTATTCAACCGTGGTTGTGGGCCAGCTTAGTTACTTTTATAGTTTTACTGTCAGCCTATGAATTTTTCCGCCACGCCTAGACGTCTTTGCATATTCCTTAGGGATATTAGTATCAGTTTATTTTAAATGAACGTAGCGGGAATTGACCTCTTTACTTTTGATCCATTAATCAGGTAAGTGTAAGAATGACCTCAATAGAACTTGTTGACATCCCTACAGCATTATCTGACAGATAAACATGTTCTGTTCGACTCTTTCGACGACTTTGGACTTTGCTGTTACTCATATTTTCAAATGGCAATACATTGATCAGGACCAAGTTGTTATCTACTGGCTAAATTATAACTCTCGGTTACATATCTTAACCAAGGATTAAAATTTTAATGTAGGGTAAAATTCTGTGCTCAATCATTGGTTACATTTAACTGTGATGTAATCATCGGTTAAATATGGGTGCTTAGAGGTTCTGTTTCATATTCTAACCAGTTAAGGGTTATTATTTCAAAATGGTCAAAAGATTGTTATCAAAATATAAACCAAGGCAATTTCACCCTCGTGTACCATATTTAATCTAGGCTTACATTTAATATGTACTTAAGCTTATCCATTTGATGAACAACTGGGTCCAGGTATCTTTTCCACGCTATAACTACACTTATAGCTTTTCTATCGATTGTATGGCGAATTTTACACCAGGGTATCTTGTCTTAAATTAATTCTAAAATTTCTCAGTGCTGAGCAAAATTAAACTTTAGGACTATTTCTGCAAATAGTTAAATGCATATAGGGTCTGTAGTATTTTGTTTGTGCGTCCTTTCAGTGTTTAAATATTTCAATGTTTGTCGGTTTAAATGTTTAAATATACCCGTATATTTGATATACGAATATATATGAATGTATGTAAAGGTTACCATACACACATGTGTTATGATGTTATTGTTCAAATACTGTATTGATTTTCGTTCACAATAGTTTATAATTTATCTTAAAAACTAGTTAAACTAGATTTTGAGGATCACAGTAACAGTAGTAGTAGTAGTAGCTGTAGTAGTAGTAGTAGTAGTAGTAGTAGTAGTAGTAGTAGTAGTAGTAGTAGTAGTAGTAGTAGTAGTAGTAGTAGTAGTAGTAGTAGTAGTAGTAGTAGTAGTAGTAGTAGTAGAAGTAGTAGTAGTAGTAGTAGTAGTAGTAGTAGTAGTAGTAGTAGTAGTAGTAGTAGTAGTAGTAGTAGTAGTAGTAGTAGTAGTAGTAGTAGTAATGATAGTAGTAGTAGTAGTAGCAGCAGCAGCAGTAGCAGTAGTAGTAGTAGTAGTAGTAGTAGTAGTAGTAGAAGTAGTAGTAGTAGTAGTAGTAGTAGTAGTAGTAGTAGTGATAGTGGTAGTAGTAGTAGTAGTAGTAGTAGTAGTAGTAGTAGTAGTAGTAGTAGTAGTAGTAGTAGTAGAAGTAGTAGTAGCAGTAGTAGTAGTAGTAGTAGTAGCGGTAGTAGTAGTAGTAGTAGTGATAGCAGTAGTAGTAGTAGTAGTAGTAGTAGTAGTAGTAGTAGTAGTAGTAGTAGTAGTAGTAGTAGTAGTAGTAGTAGTAGTAGTAGCAGTAGTAGTAGTAGTAGTAGTAGTAGTAGCAGTAGCAGTAGTAGTAGTAGTAGTAGTAGTAGTAGTAGTAGTAGTAGTAGTAGTAGTAGTAGTAGTAGTAGAAGTACTAGTAGTAGTAGTAGTGGTGGTGGTAGTTGTTATTGTAATTGTGATTTTGCTTATTACGGATAATTTGTTATTCGAATGATAAATTAAGGTATAGTATGTCATGAAAATGCGTTTATTTTCCAGACAGTTTTCTTATACAAGTAGAAACAAAAAAAGTACCAATTGATAATGGAAACTCCAGTCCATTAGAACACGACAAATTAGATGTGTAAATGGTCTCAACATGTAGGACAATTGCGGATCCCAAACGAGATAGGCTAAGATTAGATCTGTATGACATACTAATCACACAAACTGCCCTAGATACATAAATTCAAATACGTAAAAGTCAAAGATAGAGATCAGTGTAATATTTATATTACTGTATTAAAAGTGAATTTTACCAGGAAAAGAAAACGATAACTCTTATTAATTGTTTTGTCAGTCATATTGAAAATTCCAATAAAAAATAGAGAACACAAAAATAATTTGAATCAGTTGTTAGTGTACTTGTATTTCATGGATTAAAACTTCCAACAATAGACAAAAACATGATTCAGTACGAAATTGTATATCCCCTATAGACGTTTGTGTATTGCATCCTCGAATGTGTGCATCTCACGTTTTTTATTGCTTAATATAGTCTTTCTTCGCATTTGTTCATTCATATGATGTCGGTCGGTGCCTTATGGTGGGAAATGTCTTTAGCATGAATACTAACAAACTTTCTGACACATTCAGGTTAGGCTCCATGTATGTGACGTAAAATTCTTTTTATGATGTTTAAATAACTTTGTCCTTCATTGTCCCTTTCCTGGCCTTTTTCCTCATGATTTTGCGCGTTTTCATCTGTTTACCAGTTTGTTGTACGGTTAGGAATTTATCATTCTGTGTTAAGGAGTGACTGGTAGATATTTTCTGAACTTTTTGCACTTTATGTTTTAACCTATGTGACTTTTTCACTTTGCTATTTTGTATACCACATTTACTCCATTCATTGTCTTCTTCAACCGAAGTATCGCTTTTGTTGACAGTTGACATACCAGGCTTTGAAATATCACTTTCTATAGGAGTAATATTTTCGGAGTCACTATCGGACAAGTCAGAAACATTCACATTCTCTTTTACGTTAGTATGCCCGTCGTTTGAAATGTGTTTTTGCACCACACCGGATACTAAAGGGTTAGTAATGTGTGATACTTCCGGTTTAAAATCATCAGAATACTCGGTTACCTCTCTTATCATGGAGAATTGTCTAAAATGATCTCTCAATTTTTTCCCGTTTTGCCGTATAGAAGTTGCATTATTGCGGGTTATCAAATGCATACCACCATTTTCCTGTTCGATAAGATCTAACAGCTCTCTGAAAGAAAAAGATAACCTAGTCAAATAAAAAGTCTTCATAAATAACTTTTAATCACATTACAATAATATTATATAATATATCTATATAATATATATATATATATATATATATATATATATATATATATATATATATATATATATATATATATATATATATATATTAAACCACTTCTTTTAAGCAAGATGATAAAAATATGATCGCTTTAACATGTGGGTAAGAAATATTATAAAAAAAAATTGTATGACAGACATATATCTCGCAATACTTTCTACTTCTCTGAAGTTAAACTCAAAATGCGTTAACATATATCTCACGTTTTACAGCATAAGTCAATCTTTTGTATATTTTAACAAAATGAAACGACTCTTTATTATGAGCTTGACAAAACGGGCCATCCTGAATGTTCGCTGTCGTGCCATATCAAGGAAAAACTAACTTGATTTACATTTACATCTGGATATTGTCAAATCAGGTAGGAGAACTCTGGTGTTACAGAATCGTAACAGAATAGTTATGGAGGTGATCTTATCACACATTTGGTTACGAATATCAGATATATCTGCAGAGACGACATTACCTTCTTCTCTTCTCCTCTTCTTCTTCATTGAATTTCACTGCAGCATTGTATACGGTTTGTGCAACATACTTTTCGATTAGAACTACAGAAGGAAAAGCAAACAACAGAAAACAAATGTTAATTATAAATATATATATATATATATATATATATATATATATATATATATATATATATATATATATATATATATATATATATATATATATATATAGCATATATATTACTACAACATTGGACATTTAATTGGATCACCAAGGATACTATCTGCGTAAATAAATTATTCATAAAGCACAAATACAGATATAACAAGGCACCTATAAACTCATGATACCCCTGGCTGGGGTTCGAACTTTCATCCTACGGCACCCTCCCGCAGACACACACACACACACACACACACACACACACACACACACACACACACACGCACACACACATGTATATATATATATATATACCAAAGTAATGATTAAAAGAAAGTTTGTCCATTTTTGCCGGATTTGTATCTGTGTCCTGGACATCCTATACTCCTCCATGGCACATGGCAACACCTCTTGGTTTCCAGAGGTCCATGTTTGTCCATTTTTGCCGGATTTGTATCTCTGCCCTGGACATTCTATACTCCTTCATGGCACCTGATCCCAGCTCTTTGTTTCAAGAGGTCCGTGTTTGTGCATTTTTGCCGGATTTGTATCCGTGTTCTGGCCATCCAATACTTCTCCATTGCACCTGATCCCGCTTCTTGGTTTCAAGAGGTACGTGTTTGTCCATTTTTGCTGAATTTGTATCTGTGTCCTGGACATCCTATACTCCTTCATGGCACATGATGTCACCTCTTGGTTTCCAGAGGTCCATGTTTGTCCATTTTTGCCGGATTTGTATCTGTGCCCTGGACATTCTATACTCCTCCATGGCACCTGATGCCAGCTCTTTGTTTCAAGAGGTCCGTGTTTGTCCATTTTTGCCGGATTTATATCCGTGTTCTGGCCATCCAATACTTCTCCATTGCACTTGATCCCTCTTCTTGGTTTCAAGAGGTACGTGTTTGTCCATTTTTGCCGAATTTGTATATGTGTCCTAGACATCCTATACTCCTCCATGGCACCTGATCCCACCTCTTGGTTTCCAGAGGTCCATGTTTGTCCATTTTTGCCGGATTTGTATCTGTGTCCTAGACATTCTATACTCCTCCATGGCACCTGATCCCGCCTCTTGGTTTCAAGAGGTACGTGTTTGTCCATTTTTGCCCTATTTGTATCTGTGTCCTGGACATCCTATACTCCTCCATGGCACCTGATCCCACTTCGTGGTTTCCAGAGGTCCGTTTTTGTCCATTTTTGTCAGATTTGTATCTGTGTCCTGGACATCCTATACTCCTCCATGGCACCTGATCCCACCTCTTGGTTTCCAGTGGTCCGTGTTTGTCCATTTTTGCCGGATTTGTATCTGTGTCCTGGACAACCTATAGATTTATACTTTGGTATCTGAGATATTTTATATATCAAGATTATCAACTTTATAAATAATACCAATGACCACCCTTTACATTCAATTTGTATTGTTAATACTTTATTATCTTTATATCAAATGTGATTTTCTCTATTGCTGACAGACTTTCATAAAATTCTATCGGAGAAGATTTTCTTAATATAACGATAGTATTTAGTAAATACGAGTTATCCCCCTTTTCATTTGCCTTCCACCTTGTAATCATTTTCATTTTACAGATTATTATTTCCCTAACGGTTATTTGCAGCACATATAGTAAAATCCATATAACCTGGCAGGGTGGGGTCTCGTGAACTGTTTCTTGACCTGGGCCAATTAACGTTTAGGTAATAAAGCATATCATTAAAACACTGACATGTCACCATACATAAGAGAGTATCCAGCGAGCATAACGTTCGTATATGTCACCATACATGAGAGAGTATCCAGCGATCAATAAAACGTTCCTAAATGTCATCATACATAAGAGAATATCCAGTGAGCAATAAAACGTCCCTACATGTCATCATACATAAGAGAAAATCCAGCAAGCAATAAAACGTTCCTACATGTCACCATATATGAGAGAGTATCCAGCAAACAATAAAGCGTTCCTACATGTTACCATACATAAAAGACAATCCAGCGACCAATAAAGCGTCCCTACATGTCACCATACATAAGAGAGTATCCAGCGAGCAATAAAGCGTTCCTACATGTCACCATACATAAGAGACAATCCAGCGACCAATAAAGCGTTCCTACATGTTACCATACATAAGAGACAATCCAGCGACCAATAAAGCGTTCCTACATGTCACCATACATAAGAGAATATCCAGCGATCAATAAAGCGTTCCTACATGTCACCATACATAAGAGAGTTTGTTTGTTTGTTTGTTTATTGTTGTTTAACGTCCCACTCAAGAATATTTCACTCATATGGAGACGTCACCAAATGCCGGTGAAGGACTTCAAAGTTTGGCCTATGCTCGTCACTTACGGCCATTGAGCAGTGAGGGTTCTTTACTACTGTGACACGGGACCTCCAGTTTTTACTGTCTCATCCGAAAGACAAGAAACCAACCTCCCGCCGGCGGGACTCGAACTCACGACCTCACGATCCATAGTCGAGCGCGCTACAGACTGAGCCAGGTCAGCTGTACATAAGAGCGAGCAATAAAGCGTTCCTACATGTCACCATACATAAGAGAGTATCCAGCGAGCTATAAAGCGTTCCTACATGTCACCATACATAAGAGAGTATCCAGCGAGCAAAAAAGCGTTCCTACATGTCATCATACATTAGAGAGTATCCAGCGAGCAATAAAGCGGTCCTACATGTCATCATACATAAAAGAGATTACAACGAGCAACAAAACGTCTTTACCGTGCATCCTGTCATAACCGGAAAGTGAGTAGGATCATTCGTATGATGATCAAAAGGATTCTCCTCCCCGCCAAGTTATGTAAATTAATTATGTTGAGTATATCATTTCTATACAAATCATTAACAATCTTCATGTTTGAGTATATCATTTTTATACAAATTCTTAACAACCATCATGTTTTGTTTATACTAACGTACTTTTCATATCGTCGTCAATGTCGTCGTCATCAGATGAGGATGATAACAAACTGATGTATGATCGTTGTTCAACAATGCCCGTGACGTCACAGATTAAAGGTTCTACCTTGTTTACCTTCCTTGAAAATTTCTGAAATTTATTTTTTTAATTCAAAACAAAATTATAAAGACATTCACACTGTTAATAGTATAAACATATATATAGTTCTTACAGAATGATGGACTATTTAACCCCTCATACGGGAGCCAGCCCGTGCCGTTTATTGCATAGCTGTATCAACCAACCTTATAACACCCCTTTAATCCTTTATGGCACCCCATTTGGAACGCATTTGGAACGCTATTGTGTTACATTATACCTAACTGTGAACAATTCTACGGATTGTTGTATGAAAATGTGAATGAATCCCATGCTCGACTAGCTATAACACATGTAAGTACAATATCCCACGCTTGACTAGCTATAAAACATGTAAGTACAATATCTCACGCTTGACTAGCTATAAAACATGTAAGTACAATATCCCACGCTTGACTAGCTATAAAACATGTAAGTACAATATCCCACGCTTGACTAGCTATAACACATGTAAGTACAATATCCCACGCTTGACTAGCTATAACACATGTAAGTACAATATCCCACGCTTGACTAGCTATAACACATGTAAGTACAATATGACCTTTACACAACAACGGACTCAAGGTTTGAGTGACTGGTCAACAGAGGCGCCCACGTCTATAAAATACCATACCTAAACTCTTTCTGTTGTCCAGGTTTTGCCAATTCGTAAATTCTTCGTTCATTGCTAAATCGAATATGTTTATATAAAACTTCAAATTTCTACCAAACGAAACATCTGTATATTTGTGGTAAAAACATGAATTTTAATGGTATATAGAAGTACAATGCAAATGTATAATTATGCGTTATAAATGTGTGTACACGAGAGTGTGTTTGATTGTGTTAGTGCGTGCTTTTGACTCTGTTCTCTGTGGACATTCCTATGTTACGATATGTTTTCTACATTGATACGGATACAATATTCAAATACTAATGAACTACTTACGACACGACTTGGTTCACAATGAACACTTCTAAAACTTCTATTTTGGTTGAGAGGTTTCAATGTTTTCTTCCGTGGTATATGTCCAGGGCAGCAGAAGTAACGCTGAAACTATTTTCATAACTATTTAATGTATCTGTTGTATAGCTATTTCATATTGAAAATTTCAAAGAAAGAGATAAAACTTGTAATAAAAGCAGCATCAAAGTCAATATGCCGATATAGTACACCATCAATTAATTATTTATATCAAATATTTATCAAAGTATAGCATGCAACAAGAAAACAGACTGGTCACAAGAGTTCAAAATGAATAAGCACGATATTTTATTGACGAACAAAAAATGTCTGAGACCTTAATAATAGTAATGATATGCAGAGGAATGAAATACAGATAATAAAGAAAATCTAATTCCTGGTATTTTTAACATTCTTTTCAGTAAAGGTGCAAAGGATCATACATTAAAAATCGATAAATTAAAATGTCAGTCCTTGTACAGATCTACAAATTTTGACAAATTATGTTATTTTAATCCTTATTGATAGAACAATATATCTAATTTAATCGAAAATATTTCCCAAACTTAACGAACCGAAAACAAACGAATACAAAAGAAATAGATAATAACATGATCTTCGGGGTATTTGAACAGATTATTATATATGTAAGAGGCATTAGAGGCAAGAGGACCTCTAGAAACCAAGAGGTAGGATCAGGTGCCATGGAGGAGTAAGCATCCCCTGTCGACCGATCACACCCGCCGTGAGTCCACAGTCAAGTCCAATGGAATACGTGAGGAGTGAATCCTCGTCACAATTGGTACAGACGTCTCAACAACCGCCAACGAAAAGGCAACTCAACATTTCACTTAGTAAAACAGAGTAACCGCAAACGAGGCCATTTTACCGACCGTAAAATTTGCGGAACGTTGACATTAAACGCGGTTTTCGATATCCCTGTGTCAATAAAAAAAAAAAATATTCCGAGTCTACATGACCGGATCAATACGTGTTAGAAAGCAGCAACTGCCGTGTGGTCAAGCGATATGTAATACTGTATGATATGTACTGAAACGATATGAAAATCTGAAAGACACTTCTTATTACATCGAGTGTAATTTTTAAGACAAGAGGATATTTTTATAATTGATATACGCATCTAATGACGTTGGTGAAATTAGATAATCAGATACATTTATAAAAATGCTAAATGAAGTAAAATTGAAGACTCAAGTCCATTATAACACGACGAATTAGAAGTGTAATTGGTCTCAACACGAAGAACAATTGCGAATCCCAAACGGGATAAGACCAGGTGTCCGGAAGGAGTCAGCGTCTTCTGCTGGCATGCCACATCCGTCGCAGACGTTCCATGTAAACCTTTCTAGTCAAATTCTGTGAAAAGGTCAAGTTTGGTGAAAAGGTCAAGTTCGGTGATGAGCATGCAGCGTCTTCTGCTGGCATGCCACACCCGTCGCAAACGTTCCATGGAAACTTTTCTAGTCAAATTCGGTGAAAAAGTCAAGTTTGGTGATAAGGTCAAATTCGGTGAAAAGCACGATTGGTGAAAGGTAGTCACTGTCTGTGGCCGTGCTCCAGAATACTATCTAATATTTCTGAGAGGGGGACTTCATAATCTTAAACAAGATCCCCGTATCGACCATAAAACTTCTTAAACGACGACACCAAGCGTTCAACAACGTAACCTTGTGTAAGTAGTTTATTGGCTAGTCGTTTTGCTCTCAGAACAAAACATTCATAAGAGGAGCATGCCCTGGCATAACGTATAAGTTGTGAAATGAAAATGCCATAGGCAGGAGAAGAATGAATATTACTACTTAGAAACGGGAAGTTCGTGATATGGGAATTGAAATCCGTCCCAAAAGTGATTAAATACAGTTCAGAAAGATAATGTATTCTTTAAAACAGATTTTGACATTACGATACTTGACGATATGATTCTATAACTTGTGGATGTATTAAATTTTTAAGTTTGTTTACGATACAAAGTCACTGATAGTCATTTTATCCATTATATAACATATCTTTGGAATAAGTGTATATATATATATATATATATATATATATATATATATATATATATATATATATATATATATATATATATATATATATATATATATATATATATTATATTTTGACTGACATGCTATAAGTAAAAATGAAGAAGTACCATTTAATAATCAAAGCTCAAATCCATTAGAACACGACGAATTAGATGTGCAATGGTCTCAACATGAAGAACAATTGCGAATCCCAAACGGGATAAGACCAGGTGTCTAGAAGGAGTCATCGTCCTCTACTAGCATGCCAAACCCATCGCAATACATTTTCCTTCTCCTATGTAATGGTGTGGTATAATTACGTATTGTTCTTGATATGCTGCAGTTACAACACTTCTATTACCCTATCCCTTCTCAGAAATAACAAGAATTACTTACCCAAGTAAGGTCATCGCTTTGTACAGCCGAGCAAGACATATTCTGTATGGGAATTATTATATAGTAACTGCTCGCAAGGTTTAGTTAGTCTTATAAATAAATCAGTCGGCAAATCAATGTATCTGGAAATTAAATCTGTGTGTATATTTAGAGCCAAAAATATAGTCACATAAATAAATGCATCATTTCTTAATCCATGGGAGGCGCGTTAAAGGATTTTAAAAATCGATTTTACAGCCAACATATAAATGACTTCTGCCCGTGATATATTGCCCTCTTGGACATCTAGACATGGAGCGACTTTAACATAGGAATAATAAAATTCGATTAAAAATATAATCAAAATACCGAGCGAGTCATGGAATCCGACATTTTTTTAGATTTAATATGCTGCGGTTTAAATTGCCTGAAAATCCAACTACAATAATATGATAAACGGGTGATTTTAATATTGGATGGTTTATACTTTATAATTCAATCCGAAGGTCATTTGTCCTATGGATGCATGATACAAATATTTATGATTTATATGGAGGCAGATAACTAAATTTACATTGAACATCGATAAAATTATATATATATATATATATATATATATATATATATATATATATATATATATATATATATATATATATATATATATATATATATTGTCTCCATTTCCGTGATATGGAGAAATGCAATAGATAATACTTAGTTAAGGAAGTTCATACCGGAATGTTCAATTTTTGGGAAATCTACTACAGTCTATTTTAGCTTACTCCCTATTCTGCGCGTACTATTTCCGAACCGGGATCATGTTGTCAATGCTTCCAATCAGAACGGGAAGTGAAAAATTCTCTATCAAACCAGTTAAAGCTTCTTAATTAACCGGTTTTCTTTATCATACCTATATCAATGACCAGTTCTAACACACACAAACACACACACACACACATACACACACACAGACACACACGCGTGTGTGTTTGTATGTGTGTTCAAATGAACTTTATCGTAAACTCATTGTAGTACACCAGTTGTTGCACATAAACACGATACTTCCTGTTTTAACTATATTATTCTATTTCTGCTGGTGCATACAACCATAATTTGTTACTGCTGTTTTGTACATAGACAACATAATACTGCTTTTATTGTAAACATATATCATCTTGATTTTAACTGTATTAACCTTATAACAGCCGTTATTATACATAGATATAAAACATCTCAGATATCAAAGTATAAATCTTTAGGATGTTCAGGACAGACATGATACTGCTATTTTATACATTTTAAAATTATATTGATTGCTGACATAAAACTAACGCCATCTTTTTTATACGTAATACCACTTTTCGTGTTTGCTTAGATAAATCAGCATGAAACTGATCGTATATTTCAATTCATTTACGAATTTAATAGTTCCCACCCCTGCTTGGTTCCTCTACCGCATTTACAGTTTGGGCGAGTTCTATATTAAAATGTTCCTGGCATCATTTGTGCAAGGGAATGACACATTTAATTCTTGTTTTATTTCATTGCATTGTTATCTTATTTATACTATATGAGCAATCAATGTTTAAATTTACAGATTAAATGCTGATTTGAATTTTAAGTAGATGATTCGTGGAGGATACCGGATCAAAATAAACAAAAATGCATGCTTTGTGACACTTACACTTAAGAGGGTGAAAGTTTGGTTCGACATAAGAATCTGATGTGAACCAAACCTTTGATTTGATTATGTGTAAGATGCAAGAGTGACTAATAAATTAGACATAGGTACAAAATGATAGAGACAACATAGTCATATTTACAGGTAAAGCAAAGGATCGACCATATGAGGCGCATCTTAATACAAGATTATATACAAGACATGAAATATTATGTAAACGTTTTGGCGTTCATTTGGAATATATTTCTGATTGTATTAAGGACGAGTCAAGAGCATAGATCGGTGCATTTGTTTTAGATTAACCAATTAAAGGTGTAACCAAACACAGATGTAAAATGAAAACATATTAACCATCCAGGCATGCCATATTTACTTCAATATCTACCAATCTAAATCATAGTTACTCTAAACTGTAATTGTGAAAAGTTGGGGTCAGTTTTAGTCGTTTGAAACACAAATTGTTATCTTGATCCAAGTTTTGGTACATTTTTGTTTTGTGTTGCCTCTGTGTTCTTTTACTTGCATTACACCAAATATCGAAATTAAAATGCCAGTTTTATATTTATTTTTACATCCCACCTAGACCTGCCAACCATTTCCACCAAATATGGGAAGGGGACTGGCTCCTTCCAGACGATCGTTGACATCCCGTTTGGGTATCGCAATTGTTCTTATCATATCTAATCATAAAGAGAGACACCATCAACCACTTGTGCAATGTCATGACTATTACTCTCTTTTGATGTACCTACAACAGATATTGATTTTGAGCTACCATATTTATATTGGATACTTAAACTTCACAAAACCCCATATAAGCAGAGGAACATAGCAAGATCCAGCAAATGCACTACCAAACCTTTATCATAACTCCTTACTCAGATACTGACAGCCTTTAAGAAGAAACTTGAACAATACTGTACAATTGCTTATTCCAGAAGCGGTGTAAATCAGATGTGGATACTTAAAAATTCTAAAAAGCCTTTGGAAAATTGAAGGCACACAATTTATCTAAAATTCACAGTATCAAAACATACGGCTTCTCTACTCTTTAGACAACAATTCCACATAAAAAATTAAAAGAGAGACTTTTAAGCATCATAGACAACTGTTTTTTCACTAAAGGTGGTACCCTAAAATTTCAAGTCATTAGTTATCATGATAATTATTTTGTCAAACTCCACTCTGATTCTACACATAAATACACTGAAGTTGATATAAAAAAGATGCTGGAATTTCTAAAAGACAATATATTTGTAATGTTTGGAGACGTGGTCTTTCAACAAACTATCGACATTGATTGATGTCAACGTTCCGCAAATTTTATGGTCGGTATAATAGTCTTGTTTGCGATTTCCCCATTTCACTAAATGAAATGTTGATTGCCTGTTTGATAGCGATTGTTAAAACGTCTATTTCAATTGTGACGAGGATTCATTCCTCACGTATTTCATATCGATTGGACTGTGGACTCACGGCGGATGTGACCGGTTAACATGAGATGCTTACTCCTCCATGGCAACTGATCCCACCTCTTGATTTCCAGAGGAATTTGTTTGTCCAGTTATTATCAGATTGGTATATATATATATATATATATATATATATATATATATATATATATATATATATATATATATATATATATATATCCTTGACATAATAAAAAAATATACTTTGGTATCTAAGATTTTTAAAATTTGCTTTTCTGTCAGTGCATTGTAAATTCCATTGTGGTAGACGTTGATCACTGTCAATGCCATTATATAACATGCGTTTTTAAATATAGAAACAATAAAATGAAATGCAGGTCAACGTAATAAAACTGTGTTTGACATTGATGCAGTTGTCTTTGATTGTTTTAACTCAAACAAGTTTACAACTGAAATTAAAGCAAATCTATAGAGTGAGTATGAAGAAATAGCTATTTTACAGATTCACCTTTTTTACACAGGGCTATATCTTGTTAACTTTAGCTTTATTTCATAGTTATTCAACCTTTTCATAATATGCATCTTCCCGGTGCTTTAATATAAATTAGGTAGAATTCCTGTTTACTTGTCATATATTTTCGACTGCGGTATAATTTATTGATATTTCTGATAATTGTGAAAATGAAATTTAAAAAGTTTCAGATATTTACGGCCTACCACCTCCATTCATTTAAAGAGAAATAAGACGACTCGCATCGACTTAAATACAAACAGACCAGTATATAATCTTATGTTAAGTCGTCCATAAAATCGTAACATAAAATCTGTACTTCAAACATGTGCTCTCTATCATATACATTTTTGGGGGTTTGATAAAAAGTTCTAACCCATTTTACACCAATAAAATTAGTTCAAAGACGGCCATTTCCTCTGTGTATATTTTTCATACTTTTAAAACACGAGATAGAAATTGTATATTCTAGTCCACTATTGCAATGAGGAGAAAGGGTGTTGCTGAAACTGCTAAAATTGTATAAAATATATAAAAAAAACTTATGTCTACATAAATTGGGCTCCACTACAAGACCTTTTATTTTGAATATAGGAAATCAATGTTTTGTATTATGTTCAGTTTGTTTGACCAGGCTCACAAAGTTTGGTATACCTCTTATAGATATCAGACATACCTTGACGTAGCATCTATAATGGATAGTTTTATCGCTACCGTTCAATAACTTTCCAATCATAACAGCTATGTAACTGATTCATTCAAACGCTTGTCAAGCGTCTATCCACACGTGTTCCTAATCAGTCAATATCCATGACATGCTACAACTTCTCAATAAAACCCTCCTCAATTTTACACCTTGTTTGATGGAGTTTTTAACCGTGAAATGACCTCAGTAATTCTCTTACAGGCTCTTCAAATTCCTTTGTAATAACATGCAGAGTCACTAGTGCTTATACACGCAGCAGAGACTACAGCGGCTAATATTTATTGTCTGTTCATTAGACATGGGGATGTATGGCTTTAAGTCATTGGGATTTGCAATTCTAATCATAATATTAATTAATGTTGACTATATATGTACCCGAACTGTAAGTGAAATGTTGAACCTTGACGAAGAGGATAGGTGGCTATCTGATGAGAGCGTAAGTATGATATATTATCACTTCAATTGCTTTCAAACGGCAAATCAAATCGGACGCATTGAAATGATAAGAGATTGCATGGATTTTATTCTTCTTATTTGTTCGATATAATTTTACTTGAAACATTTTATTTGATCCGATGTTCTGACAAGCATTATGTTCAGGGTATAAGTGACGATTGCGATCCAGATATCAATCGTTTGTAGCAAATGTGATATTTTGAAAGTTTAATAAAGTTCAAAGAATACGTAATTGAAAAACAACAGCTATACAAATAATTTGAAAGTGTTAACATAAAAGATAATTCACATGTACAATTAATCGTAAACGTCTTTTTTATTTTTTGCGATTACGTAACACACACACACACACACACTGCGAATGCGTAGTTGGCCGGGTGGTTAGGGCGTTGAGCATGATAGCCAGGCGATTGGTGCCGTACGTCGAGAGTACGAACCCCAGCAAGGGCATGTTGATTTTGCAGGTACCTTGATATTTCTGTATTTGTGCTTATATATATATATATATATATATATATATATATATATATATATATATATATATATATATATATATATATATATATATATATATATATATATATATATATATATATATACCAAACCAGTGTGGCATGCTGGAACGGACGTTATAACTCCTTCTGGACACCTAGTCCCATCTCCTTTGGGATTGGCTTTTTTCTAGTGAATATCGGTAAAGCTGCTATTATAATTATATATCAGAAGTGGGCTTGACATCCCCTTTGTATTGCTATGTGTCTAAAGACTGATGGTAAAGTTGCTATCAGAAGTGGGCTGGACATCCTCTATATATCACTGAGTGTCTAGATGCTGGTGGTAAAGCTGCTATGTGTCTAGAGATTGGTGGTAAAGCTGATATGAGAATTATTTGTCTGAAGTTGGCTGAACATCCTCTTTGTATCGCCATTTGTCTAGAGACATGTAGAAAGTTGGTATCAGAAGTTACTTGACGTCCTCTTTATGTTACTATGTGTCTAGAGACTGGTGGTGAAGCTGCTATCAGAACTTTTTATTAGAAGTGGGCTAGACATCCTTCTTGTATCAATATGTGTCTAGGGACTGGAATTACTGTTATGGGACATATTTGTAAGAAGTGGGGTTTCTCTTCGTATAACAATGTATCTAGAGACTGACGTGTACAGCTATTATGTGAAGTGTTAACAGGGGTACTTTATTGCGGTGCATTTACTGGTTTACCATTTTTTCATTAAACGTTCAATTCATCTATTTGTGTTGATTGATGCATGTTTAATTTGTTGTGAGCCATAAGTAGTTTCCCTCAGAGAATGTAGGTAATCGTATTAACTTTTGTTTTAATTTATAGTCTAGACATATACTATCAGACATCGCTAAGAGAGTCTGAACATAAAATGAATATTTATCATATCTAACATACATTTAAAATGAATAACTCGGCAGACATGAAAAACCATGGCTACTTGATTGATTCTTTTCGCAGAAAACTTGCTAATGTCATGTCCAGTTGAAATATAAAACTTAACTTTAACCTAATCGCCTGTGTTTATATTTGATATCCTTAAAAACACCGAAGTAGATATAACGGCTCGGTTTTAATCTACTGCATTCAATGCTTTACTTGAGTCACAAGGTCCTGATTAATAAGGTTTGTTCTGGACAAAACTGGAATGTCGCAGTGCTCCTCCCATTCTTTATACTGATAACATTGACATATCAGGCGTAATTAGTTCTTCAACGAGAATATCTGAAATTTGTCAAATATTTTCATGAAAAGATTGAAAAGTCAGAGATTGAGAGTGAGAGAGACATAGAAACAAAGAGACACCATTTACACATCTAATTCGTCGTGTTATAATGGACTTGAGTTTTGATTATCGATTGGTACTTCTTCAATTTTACAATACATATTAAGTCACGTGATATGTAGATATCACATACCTACATATATATCATTCACACTCTTATTAATTATTTTGCGAAAAGTGAAAAACAGAATATCACATATTTAAAGGAGCATTTTTCGTCTTCCTTTTTTACTACTAAGATTGATATATAATAACAAATAAGGGGTATACACAGGCATAAAGATTCTTAAATTCCTATATATTTTGTGAATATTGCGAGAGAAACCCAGGTTTAGCACTTTTTCAATTGCAAATAATTTAACTAAACCTTATTATTGGTATATGAATACCACACTGGTCCTGACCTTATTTTCACAAAAGTATATAGAAATATAAGATTATTTATACCAGTGTATAGTTTGTATCAGTATTTGTTATTGTATATCAAATACATAAGAAGTAAAAGTAGAAAAAAATGAAATACTTTTTTTGGTAAACACAGCTAATTCCCATTTAACAGTGCTGTCTAGGTCAGAGATACTTTTCTATCTCTCATAAGTAACACGATGAATAAGTTGACAGTTCTTTTGTTTTATCATTACTGCCACATCGACATTACGTCTCTTGGAAGAGAGACTAACGCTGCTACTTCCAATACTGTTGGGGAAAGGACTAAAGAACATGTTAAATGCAAAATCTCTTATCTAACACAAGACAGACTCATGAGGATTTCAACGGAAACCTGGATATTATCCAAGTATCACTTTAGTAATTTTAGACATAACTTTCACAAAACGTCCATAAACATTTAAAACCAAGATTTAGGAGATATGGTAATACTTATAGATGAAACGTTATGGGTTTCTCTGACGTTTCGTGTTTTCTAAATTTATCAAAAGAAATATTACAGTCAATTACCTCTGAACATGATCTTTAAACATCATGACCTAAGTAGTAGAGGCAGGCACGAGGTTAACGAGAACGTTCAGATATTAGTATTCAACATTTATTGTTATCTTCAGTGATATAAAACGCCTTCAAAAAGCTGAGACATTTGTAATACGAAGTAAGTATACATGCATAGACAAATATGCCCTTCGAAAGGAGACTCGAGGAATACTTGTTGTAGTAAATGGCGGACTCAAATGTAGTCGTATTAGAATAAAAAGTCTAAAATAATAATTAATGTTTCATTCTCTGAAGGTCTGATACTACGAAGGTCTGATACTCCGAAAGCTCAATACTCCGAAAACCCGTTACTACGAAGGCCCGTTACTCCGAAAAACCGTTACTCAGAAAAAAATGCACATAATGTTCGATTTCAGAAGAGTGACTAAGCTGTTAGGGTCCACTGTTAGGGTTATGTGCGACATGTAAAATAATTTTTGTAAACAACCCTTCGCCCAATCATGCACAAGACCATTTAAGAGAATCGGGGTAATATTTCTGTGTCGATGGGTCTACAACAAAGTTTCAAGGATATTTCAATATGTAACCTTATATTTTTATTTGTTAAAAATTGTGATGATTCCTGCACCCAGAACGTTTTGGTAGTGTGCACTTGAAACGTCCAGTTAGAATCGTTAAAATGGAAGTCTTTAATTAATCTCTTGGACTGTAGTTTTCCTTGCTTTTTGGGGGAGAGGGAGCAAAATCCGACGTTATAATAAAACATGACATCAATGACAATCAATTTCATTACGACGTCAGGTTTTGCCCTTTATAGCCAAATCTATGGGACACTGTATTATTACAAATTGTATGTTTATTAATCATCAATAATTCGAATTATTAATCTCAATAATTCGATTTTAACATGAGCTGGAATTATTGATATCAAAGATGGAATTGATGATACTAATGATTCAAGATGTTGATATCAATAAACCGATATAAAGTAAAAATTCCAACTTATTTAGGCCCTATTTATGTAATAAAATCGAATTATTGATATCGACAATTCCAATCTGTTTTTGGAAATCAATTATTCGAATTATTGATATAAAAAATTATAATTATTTATATCATATATTTTTAATCTAACTTATTTATTGATATTTATATTTCTTATTATTGATATGAATTAATTCAGTAAGTTATTTATATCAACAATTATTATTATTGAAATCATAAATTGAACTATTGATATCAATAAATACGTTCGAATAATTGACGTCAATATTTCGAGTTAATAATTGATGTCAATATTTCGATTTATTGATAATTATTCGATTTATTGATATCAAAAGATTATTACTGCTTTCAAAATAAATCGATTTATTGATATCAATAATTATCAATTGATATCAGTAAATAGGCAATTTAAAGTTAAACGGCGCCACATACAACTTTACTTCAACTCCACCAAAATTGCAGCACATTTCCGTATTCGACTACAGATGCTACTGAATATACTAATGGCGTAGCAAGGAGAAAAGTAAATCCTGTGATACAGGACGCGTTGAATCGTTTTAAAATAAGCCAACGTCTGCGTTGCATAAATCGCATTTAACAGAGATGTCATACTTTGTACTATCCACAATGTTCCAAGGCAGGGAAAAAACAGCGGATTCAGAGCTAAAGTGCCACAAAAGGGGTGAGGGGTAACATCTCAAACCTCATAAAATTGGGCAGAAACGGCATAATGCAGGTTTTTGGGAGTAACGGGCCTTCGGAGTAATGGGCCTTCGGGTAAGTGGGCTATTCCCCTGCAACACTGCAACATTACAGGACTATACTTACTTATAGAAGTTACGATGACCACAGTTTACTTATATTAGTCATGATGACCACAGCTTACTTGACCTCATCTCCAAACTTGACCTTTTTACCGAATTTGACCCGCTCATCGAACTAGAAAGGTTTCCGTGGAACATTTGCGACGGGTGTGGCATGCCAGCAGAAGACGCTGACTCCTTCCGGACACCTGGTCTTATCCCGTTTGGGATTCGTAATTGATCTTAATGTTGAGACCATTTGCACATCTAATTCGTCGTGTTATAATGGACTTGAGTTTTGATTATTGATTGGTATTTCTTCAATTTTACTTATTGTAGTCACACTGACAACAGCTTACTTACAGTAGTCACGGTGACTACAGTTTATTTGTGGTAGTCACGGTGACCACAGCTTACTTATAGTAGTCACGGTGACCACAGCTTACTTATAGTAGTCATGGTGACCACAGCTTACTTATAGAAGTCACGGTGACCACAGCTTACTTATAGTAGTCATGGTGACCACAGCTTACTTATAGTAGTAATGGTGACCACAGCTTACTTTTAGTAGTCATGGTGACCACAGCTTACTTATAGTAGTCATGGTGACCACAGCTTACTTATAGTAGTCACGGTGACCACAGCTTACTTATAGTAGTCATGGTGACCACAGCTTACTTATAGTAGTCATGGTGACCACAGCTTACTTATAGTAGTCATGGTGACCACAGCTTACTTATAGTAGTCACGGTGACCACAGCTTACTTATAGTAGTCACGGTGACCACAGCTTACTTACACTAGTCACGGTGACCACAGGTTATTTACACTAGTCACGGTGACCACAGCTTACTTATAGTAGTCACGTTGACCACAACTTACTTATAGTAGTCACGGTGACCACAGCTTACTTATAGTAGTCACGGTGACCACAGCTTACTTATAGTAGTCACGGTGACCACAGCTTACTTATAGTAGACACGGTGACCACAGCTTACTTACACTAGTCACGGTGACCACAGGTTACTTACATTAGTCACGGTGACCACAGCTTACTTATAGTAGTCACGGTGACCACAGCTTACTTATAGTAGTCACGGTGACCACAGCTTACTTATAGTAGTCACGGTGACCACAACTTACTTATAATGATCACCATGACCACAACTTACTTATGGTAGTCACAATGTCCACAGCTTACTTATAGTAGTCACGGTGACCACGGCTTATTTATAGTAGTCACAATGACTACAGCTTCGACCTCGGGAAAATAACCCTTCCCAGGGATACAATTCGGGATGTATCCCTCCACAGTGGGTCATATTTGTATAATATTGTTTTGAAATAGCATAACTTGCCTTTAGTCTTTATAAATTACATAATTTGTTTTCTTTTGTTCAAATCCGTAACTTTCAAAATGTTAAGTTAAAAATATAACAATAGACACAAATTGCATTCAGATAAAGCATAGAGCAAGTCATGCTTATCATAATATGTATAACCATAGATACCAATAAGTTAACCGCCAGGAGACTTAGGAGACAGAATACAGATATGGTGATCACAGGACAAACACGGGCATCATAAATAAAACATCGCAATAACTAACAGTTCTGTCTTCTTAACACTTGATACCTGTACAAACAGGTTGACTTTTCAAGTAAGCACTTGATCTTACTTATGTAAATAACACCAGAGATCTGATCTGTCGACAGCCACTCTACTTTGTATATTAGTCCAAATTCCATAGATAAGTTTCTTAAATTGTTAAATTATTTTTATTAGTGTTTATATTTTTGGATTAAACCAAGATTCTCTTACTTTTATCAGAAAACAAATATACGACAATACAATTTAGTCTTGATATGTGCGGCATGCTGGCAGAGGGCGCGTTGACTCCTTCCGGCACTTGGTCCCACCTCGTTTGGGATTCCCAATTGTTGTTCATGTTGAGACCCATTTGTATATCTAATTTGTCGTATTCTAATGGACTTGGAGTTTCGGTTATCCATTGGTGCTTTTTCATTTTACTTAGTTCAAAACAATGTAAATGACTAATTAAACGATTTGCGAAAATAGGCATTGTATCATTTTTTATGGAGTTTACTGATTGATTTTACAGATTTGTTATTCTATTTCTGTTCCATTAATTGATTTTGTGTGTTCGTCTGTCTTGATAAATAATCGTGTTTTTCTCAAAGCATAACTACAGCAAAATCTCGAAAACGAACAATAATGTTCTCTAGATTATATACCATGATTTAAACATTCTATCGTATATCCTTAACTTTACACGCAAACGGCATAACCATTCCAAGCACTATGAAACCCAGCCAGTAACCTCAACAAACGATGTTTTAATTGAAACAGGAAGTAGCTCAGTGTGTGATAGATATGTAGACCATCACTTTCAGTTTACATACCATTTTCTGATGTTTGTTTTATTGTGTTTTGTCTGCGAATCAACTTAATAGTCTCCTAAATAATTACTTGTCATAGTTTATTAAACGATAAAATAAACATATGTTGCTTCTGAAATTTCCCTATCTATACGTAATTAATTTTCCAAAATAATAAATAATTACATCACTTAAAATAGTAAAGACTTTAATAAGATTTCTGTCTAACATTAAATATGGTTTTTATCCCTACATAATATCCACCTATCTCTTGCACGAAATGTGCGCGTATATGTGCGAAGGAATGTATTGAATCTTAAAAAAATAACACATCGCTAAAATGTATGATCACTACTTTTTGAAAATTGTTCTAACAAATTATCACGAGTAAGCGATTCACAGAATCACATGATTCTTGAAGCAAAATGTTGAACCTCGTTAAATCACAGGTACGCACATACATGTTTACATACATTTATAAACACACATTTAAGGATGAAAACACAATATGATCTACAGATAATTCCAGTATCCGGACGTCTGTAACATGAATGGAACTTAAATTAGTTTGGTAATAATAACTTTATCAACACCAGAGGGAATGCCGTTAACATGCTTGCTCTGTTAAATGCTTTGGCATCTAAACACACACCTGTTTCTGTATCACACATGATTATTATCAAAATTATAAAAAAAAAATGAAATCATTCTACTCTTTCTTTCAACCACCTTGTTTCTGTAAAGCTAATTCAGATATATAGATATCTAACTTCAAGGTGTTATCATTCAATTACTAATCTGTATATATACAACTTGTATCAATCACCAAATTCAATCAGTGTGTTATCAGCAAAGTGCCAGCACGCGATTGCCAATGATCAGTGAAATGGATTCGCTAACTGACATTACATTGATAACAGATTTGAGATAGCTGTCAGACGCGAACGAAGTTTTGGAAATAGACCTGGAAGAATAATCGTACATCTAAAATAACTTTTCTACATATTTTTGTATAATTTAAATATTTAGACTGTTTTCTGCCTAAGATTAAATTTTTATTAACAATCTTTTCCAGAGAACCAAGCATCGTCAAAGGACTGAAACATACAAATTAAAACTATAACAAGGTCTATGGAAATTCCAATTTAACACTATAAAAATCATTCAAAATAGAATTTCGTTTTCAAATACTATTTCATTTAAAGATATTTTTTTCTAATTTCTTTACATGGTAAATTAATGAACGTATTTCACACTTATTTTGTAGGCGTTTGATAAGAAGTGAGCTACAGGAATTCGGTAGTACATCATACACCATACGTATGGTGTTTTCGGCGGAATCGCTCAAAATTCTTATGGTTTTTGTTCATCACTTTTTACAAAATACAAATACATTTTAAAATGGAGCTCAACATATGAAGTCTAATTGACAGAAACGATTGTCTTGAGCATTATAACTTTGGTATTATGTTTATAATATTTATAACCACTAGGTCGTTGCCACTGCTAGTGGACCGTTTGAGTCCCCGAGGGTATACATAAACCTAGTACTTGGTATTTCGGTACCAGTTGATAATCTTATACTATAGTAATATTTGGCACTGATAACACCATTTAAATTCCAAAGTTTTCTAAAGCTAAGATAGTCATCTTTTTACAGTGGTTACTCTTAGACGGATTTCGGCTATACTTTTAGATTTATTATTTGACCTTGTATGGTGCCACTTTCTCTTTAGAAAATACATATACATTTTAAATTGTAGCTCAACTGATGAAGTCTAATTGACAGAAACGATCGTCTTGAGCATTATAACTTTGGTATTATGTTTATGATATGTCATACTGATGTTAAGATATTCCAAATACTTTAACAGACATTCAATTCTTGAAACATAGACACTTCTGCTTGACAGCATGCACTATATATAGTGTTATGTTTGTAAGGTCATCGCAGGTTGGAATGTAATTTTAAAATACATGCACTTTTATGTTTGAAAGTATTCAGAACTTGATCTCGTATTCCGGTCATATGTCAGGACTGATTTAGAATATTTGCAGTTTTAAAAAATTATAATTCATTGGTAGAGTGAATGATGTTTTGTACAGTTATGGGTCATGATTACTATTGATTCAGGATGGATGTAAGCAGTCAATAAGGGAACACTATTGCTCAATGGTATTCTTTCACACACCTACCTCAACATAGGATCGTTTTCCTCTACTGTCTCCACGCCGGGTCTTCAGAGACTAAGAACCGGAGCGGACACAAAGAAAGCGGAGCAACATCAGGCGGTAGAAATCAAAGATGACTTGTTTTTCTTCTTTCAAACCAACAAATACTAGCTTGCACTTTCTGGACAACGAATATCTTAAAAGTATATTAAATCACGGGCATGTTGACAAAATATCAGTTTTCAATGCTGTACATTTAGCCAATAAGGCTATTGTTTGTTCGAGGAAGTTCGTTGTTTTTCGACATTCGCGTTGATTACAAATAGTTAGACGTCTACTTACTTGTCAGTTTAGTTCCCTGATTATCCCCAATTTTCAGATGAAACTGGCATTCATGCCAGATTTATAGATTTATTAAAATTACAATGTTAATATGGTAAGGGGTTCACATTTGAATACAAAAAAACGTGGAGCCAATTTCTTGTTTAACACATAGAACACGGAGGAAGGACACACGGAACAAAACAGATGACTTAATGAACGATGCTGTTCATTTGTTGTTTCAGGTTATTGCGGAATTTGGCATTAATTTATTGTCAGACACCTTGTTGGATAACAAATAGGGGTCAGTTTCACTAAAGGTCTTAACTTTGCCCGTAAACGTAAAAGTAACATTATACGTAACTTGCGTCACGATTCTATATACGTGTGCGTACCTTCATTTTCACTAAAGGTCGTAACTTTGCTCGTAAACGTAAACGTAACATTATACGTAACTTGCGTTACGATTAAATTTACGTGTGCGTAGTTTCAATTTCACTAAAGGTCGTAGAGAAAGGTATGCTTACACGTTAACCTGCACGTAGGTAAATGTGACAATAGTAGTTCTTTGGAACAGACCTCTAGGACGAAAGATACAACAATTAATGTAACTCATTTAAGATACAAGTTACAAGTATACACGTAAATTTACGACCTTTACTGAAAATAGTTTCAGGCCCCTCTTCTGCAAATGCCAAATCTCACTTGATTAGGCTTTGGCTCAGAGGTGACATATTACTATCAGCCTTAGTCTGTCGTCGTGTGTTGTTAACATTCGGACGTTCTGACGCATTAAGAACCAGTGGACCAATATAATCAAACCCCATGTGAAACCGTTTAAGGCTTGTGGGTGAAAAGGAGCTATGTCCAAAAATGACAAAAACTTGGTACATATTCAGAAATCTTCTTATCAAAAACCATTGATAAGATGACTTTAAATTTTGATAGCATGGCTATGAAGTCAATTTCTCCAAAGATTTCGAATGGAAACGATATACGTGTACATGAATATTCATAAAAGAGCCCATTTCTTCGAAATTACAATTAGGTACAATATATACTTTAAAAATATACGTATATAATTAGCTTGAATGGCACTATCCCTTTGTATAGTTTAGACTGATATCGTAATGTCCCGATTGTTCGTCCAGTACAAGATTTCTGTATCTTACTCAATTTCTCGATGTTTTTCGACACAGTGGTTTACAGTTTTGTACAACTGTCATTGGAAAGCCAACGTGACATACATGTAGGCTTATGTAGTTATAATATGATTTAGATAATGTTTTGAGATTGATAAACAAAGACAATTTATATCTTAGACATTATTTGATTTCCTTTCATGGCGTTCCTTGTGTTCCAATTGAAATTATGCTCCGAGTTCCACTGTGTCATTACTCGCGGTTTTTTGTATCCAAATGTGAACCCCCTTATCATTTTAACGTGATAATTGTAACAAATCTACAAATATGACATGAATATCAATTTATTATGATATTTGGGGATAGTCGCGGAATTAAATTGACGAGTAAGTAGACGTCTGACTATTTGGAGTAGTTTGTAATCAACGAAAATGTCAAAAAATAATGAACTTCCTTGAATAAACAACAACCTTGTTGGCTAATTATACAGCATTGGAAAGTGATTTTTTGTCAACATGTCGATGAATTAATATACTTTTAAGATATTCATTTGTCCAGAAGATGCAAGCTACACATGTTGGTTTGAAAGCAGAAACACAAGTCATCTTTGATCTCTACTGCTAGATGTTGCTCCACGTTCTTTGTGTCCGCTCCGGTTCTTAGTCTCTCTATATTTTATAGAAGCGTTTCGAACTTTGATAGTTTTCACGCTTTTCATTTTCAGTTTAACTGGAAATTTTAAAGAAAGCATTTACAAATACCAGGGATAAAGAGGGAAATGAGTCGTCTTCAATATTGGAGTTGTTTCCTTTCTATTTTCCAATTAAAACTGAGAAACTGTAAGGATGTTCCATTTATCAAAACATTTAGATCCAACCTTTATATCTTAAATATTAGAAATAACAGGAAACGATAGTACTGACACCGTGCCTTTCTACAAACTGTTTACATTAGGCTTGCCAGGATGATAACAGTGTTTAACTTCCATGTTTGAATTAACCTTTTTCAAACGATATAGTCATGTACACAAACAATTTTAAAATATATATTGCAAAGTCTAGTAGTTCATAGATTTATATCATTTTGTTTTAATATGTATAAGCAGAGTCAGCTTTGCGTTTTCCTTTCATTTATATATTTACTGCACATGAATGTCTTTATAATTGATGAATACTCAGGCATGCCATTAATATAATGGTTTCTAATTCAAACTTCCATAGCCTCAATCTGTTTATCATTAAACAAATATACAGTGCGCTTTCAAACACTTTTACGTTGTAACTAGTCAATAACCATGGTAAATTTCACAGAATTTTAATTTAATATCACATTTGTTTTTGTCAGTTCATATTTTGAATACAATTATAAAACATCTCAAATACCAAAGTATAAATCTTTAGGATATCCGGGATATAGATACAAATCTGGACAAACGCGGACCTCTGGAAACCAGAGGTGGGATCAGGTGCCATAGAGGAATAAAAATATTCACATCTATCTATCTATCTATAAATCTGTTTATATATCTGTCTGTCTGTCTATTTATCTATCTGTCTGTTGTCTGTCTATCTGTATAGCTATCTATCTATCTATTCAATACATTACTATTTTACAATTTGTTTCTATCTGTCGATAAATTATGTTTGACTGTTGGGTTTAGGCAGATGATTTTTCAGTATCGTAACCACAAATATTCACATATTTTTGATAAGCTAAGCCAGTATTTAATAGTCATAAGCTAGACTGGTATTTTAGTAGTCACAAGGTTTAAAGAGTCATTAGTATTGCTTTTCAGATGATTTCAGATAAATGCACAGTTTTATGGTATATAATTGATGTATATTTTGTATCTAAGAATATTTACGCAACTTGACAGTCTTAATAAATCTGAGTTCATTCTGTTCATAATTCCATGCCATATGCCAGAGTATGTGTGCGTGTGTATATTACAGTCACACATACAAACAGACATAGAAGGTCACAAATAGGCCGGACAGACAGACAGACAGACAGACAGACAGACAGACAGACAGATGAATATAGAGAGGGAGATAGTGATAAATTCTATAAAACAGTGAGAAATTCTATAAAGGATGACGGCGTAGTTCAGTAATCTTTTCCTTCGTTGATAAATTAAATTGCCGACTCTACATATTCTGTAACCCGCAATTATCTGAACGTATATCATTAATGTTGTATATATTGATAACCCAATAGTACCAGACGCAAGGTCCGAAGTATCACGTACAAAATCAACACTCATCAACACTTGAAAAAAACAATAGACCCTTCTGTAAAGCAACGACTTAGGCTAGTCCAAATGTAGCTTTAGGGGTGAGTAAGTTAAAGAAATTGCTGGGTTTTTCATTACACTCATAACTTTATTGTTACCTTGAATAGCTGTAGCTCACCAACGGAGTTGTGTTTTACCTTATCAAAGACAAATTATGTTTGCTTGATTATTGCCTCGCGAATATAGATAGTTAAACACAAATGACTACAGTTTATCTTGGTATTGCTATGTTTTGAATAAAAAGTATAAAATATTTATGGTATTAATAAATTTACGAAAATGGTTGTATGATAAATACAGGCAGGTGGTATTTATTTATTTCTGTAGTTTTTGTTATGGTAAACATATGTCACGGAGGTCAACGCCCCTACTTTCGTATAAAAACTTGTCGCCAGGGCGAATACTTAGTTTTAATATTCGGATGTTCTGTTTTACAGAATACAGTACGTACGTTTAAAACAATATTTTCACGTTAGTTAAAAGATTTTATAAAAAAATATATGATAAGATGTACATAAATCCATTGACGTGATAGCTTATTAATTCGCCCACATTGGTTTTATATAAGTTTAAGTAAAATGAAGAGGTACCAATAGATATCTGAAGCTCAAAGTCCATTAGATTACGACAAATTAGATATGAAAACGGTCTCAACACGAAGACCAATTGCTAATCGCAAACGGAATGGGACCAGATGCCCGGAAGTAGTTAGCGTTCCCTACCGGCATGCCACACCCATTTATAAGTTTTGATACGTACAAACCAACCCGTACGTCTGAAATTGAGATGTAATATTTATGCTATTGATTCAATTTTTTTGGAGATATGTTATTAAAAAAAAAAATGATTTCATGAAATTCTGAAAAAGAATTACTTTATTTGAAATTTTCCTCTTAAAGCGAGTAATAGTGCACAATAGAAAATAATTCATTTTCTATACTTTATTCGTCTGATTGCAAAATTACAAAATATCGAACATCAGTAGATGTATATCATATGAACAATGATTGTTTTAAATCTTTCAATAGTTCTGAAAAAAAACGTAAATTCCGAACTCAAAATACAGGAATTCCTGTTTCCTTTTACGTTCGATTTATACTCTGATTATATTCCAATGAATGATGGTTAAACCATTCTGGCGATATACTTTTACGCTTAAATATAACGCTTCAATATATTCCTAAGAAAATGCAACCTATTACACAGGTAAGATTTACCGCACTTTGATAATTTTCAGTGCCGGAGATTTGTTTGAAATAAAACAACATATCGCTTATTTTAGAGACTCTAAATAGTTTAAATAAAAAATTCTTAGTTTATTTGCAAGTAAATCCGTAACTTTAATACAAACATACTTGGCAACAGCAAACGACATCAGACGAACGAGAGGAAACAAAAACGAAATATGTGTACCTCTGTTCGGCTAATCAAGATAAACAGGAACAATGGATAGAGAGTGGTTTTCAATTATCACTGGAACACACACTTTCCCCGTTTGAAGATCAAAGTAAACATGTAGCACAGGATGATTTTTTGTTATCTTTGTTGTATCTGTGGAGTTGTTCTTTATATTAGAAGGCAGAGGGGTCAAATCAGAGATTTGTATGTCGATTGTGATCCCTACTATTTCTTGCAGGAAGTCATAGAACAGGATAGCAAAAGAATGAGAATTTATAAAGGAACTGGTTTATAGTTTATACACGTTTTGCTTTATTATCTTTAGTATAGTTTCTAGAGCTCAATTACTAATGTACATATTCATGTAATATAATCAAACATATCGTGCGTTTTAATATTCAGAAAACGGCATATCTCTCCAATTCTCTTACCTAATCATAGGTTGTCACTGAAGTTTGAATAAGAGTATGTTGGAATTTTTAAATTTACAATAAATAAGCAGAGTTTTAGATATTTCAGCAAGGCCATGGGAACCAATTGTCCCCCCACCTTTATTGGCAGACCTATTCCTTTGTTTATCTAATGCTGACTGCATCCAGAACTTCTGATTAAAAACAAACTAACTGTGGACTTTCACCCTTTCACCCCTGAATATATGATGGCATATCCTATTCACTTTTTAAATATTTGTTTGTGGTTTTTATCGTCGAGAGGGTTAAATTGAAATTTACATATATCAATGGCATTTTGTCAATAAATAATGAGAATTATTACATGTATATGAATACTGTTTATCTCAAGATATTGAAGAGATTGAAGGCAGCATAGGGTCAAGTTTCCTACTTGGGCATTTTAAGGTATTGGAGACACAGACTAGAAAATTAACAAGCAATCTATACGACAACTGTTATTCGGTTTTTCTGTGGTCAACGTTCCACATTTAAAACGTTATGTCCCTTTGGTGTCTGTATATGGCGTTTATATATAGTAAGTAATCAGGTATACCGGGGCCTATTCACATCTGAACATTTCAAATGTACAGAGGCAAAGTTCTTAGTGATCAGTTGTTGTCAGTTAATATCAACATTTTGTAAAACTTGTGGTCAGTATAATGACATTGTTTACAATTAAAATGCATAAAAAATGATTTGTTGAGATTCCAGTCCGGTAATTGTTGTTGCATCATTCATACCGAATGGAGGATTTGTTGTTCTCTTATTTCATTTAAACCTGACAGTGAACAGGGGGTGTTTACTGCTCTGGGACACCTGACCCCACCTTTGACATTCAGAATTCCTTATTTGCCCAATGTTCATCAGATGTGAATCATTGTCTTCTGAACAAACGGACGATAAACAATTAGACATATGTGATTTTTATATCTTAACTCTACGACATCTGTGACTAATATCGTAAATCAATTTAAATCAATTTACATCTTCAAAACCTTGATTCACAAGCGAAATGGATTAATTGGCGTTGCTATTTAAATCAGGACCACATACAGAATACTGACATGAAATTATACTTCATATATATATATATATATATATATATATATATATATATATATATATATATATATATATATATATATATAATATATATATATATATATATATATATATATATATATATATATACAAATCAACAAACGAATGAATGCATACGGTCTTGAATACGTGGTGGTTATACACAAACACACACACCTACACACACACACACACACACGCGTAATATATATATATATATATATATATATATATATATATATATATATATATATATATATATATATATATATATATATATATATATATATATATAGACTGTTATTTCCTTCATTGCAAGTATATAGAACGACTCTATTCATATTTCAATAACAGAAATCGGTCGTCGCGTGACCCAAGTGTTTAACCGCTTTACTTCTAGACGTAGGAATACATGAACATTTTAGAAATTCTTTCTATGAAAATGTATTTATCGGAAAATCTTCTCTGAACATATGAATGAATCAATTAAGAATAAAATAACACACATTCATTTCGTATTTTTTATTTAATCTTAAAAGCCATTCAATACCACAAACAACAAGAATCACAGAAACAAATCGAAAATACAAGACTAGGCCTGCATCTGTAGCACACTGTACATGCCCATATTGCGATAGATTTAGGTCATGTTATGAAAAGAAGCACAGGCCACAGAAATGAAAATTCGCTTCGTAGTCGCGTTGCTTGTAAGTTGAACAGAAAAAACGGAGAGTTAGGTCTAGTGCAATTTTGTCAAGCATCTCTGATAAACAGCTTGCTTTGCCGTCTCCATATATTCCTATCAGAAACAATTCGTCGTTCGCATCGTGTGAAATCGGCTCTCATTTCACCTCAAATCCTATAATTGCTAGGCCACTTCCCAGGTCCATCTTGTTTTTCACAACCTCTAATGTTAATGCCGAGCATAAGTAGTGTTCATTGGTTTCTCAGTAAATTGACGGGATACTCTACATTATATAGTTAGACCTATCCTGTTCGCATTATGACACATATGATCAGCTGGTAAATACTGAAGTCTGAATTGACCTACATTACAACATATGGACCTGTTATACTTTATAGGTCCACACGGATTTTCCATAACGAAGGTGTCGATAATAACCATCTTTTAAACAGACAAATAAAAGTTTGTTATTTCACAACATAGGCTAATCTGCATTTGTCTTGTTTCAATTGATTTCAAGGATTTGCTAGTGGGCTAGCCTATAGGCCTATACATGTACTGGAATACTTACGAAAACATCACCGATACGGCATTTCCCAGTTGCTTCAGCGATTGGTAAAAATGTCAAACTTTAAGACGGTAGAATGGATACCTCCAGTTGTCATGAACGAATATTAGCAGTCACACTCTAACGTTCTGTGGTATATTCAACTGATTAAATATCAGAATTCAAATGAAAATTTGTTGTAAACAACGATCATCTGTTACTGTCCAATTCGCACATGGCATGCCTATCAGCCATTTGCACACGGCCCATTCGGGCAATTCTCATCTGACACATTTAACTCGCCACTACTAAATGGTCGAATATTAATAATCGCGAACGAAATCTGAGAATAAGTATTCAAAATTGTCCATATCACTAGATTCTTTCAAAATTAAACCTTAATTTCATTTAGTATTTGCGATCAGAAAAGAGAACTACTTCTCATGTCAAAACAGCTGTTGAGCTATTACGTCATATGAAAACACCCCCCCCCCCCCCGCAAAGTCAGTATTCTGGAATGAATTTAATATCCAGTGGACTACAGTGTCACTGAAAAATGGTAATATATATAAATATAAGGTTTGTTTTTCATTTTTTGAACATCATCGGGGTATAAAACAATTGGTCATTGAAAAAATTAATTCTGCAGCAATTCGTGCTGCACCTATCTTTTTCCATGAGCAATTGCTTTTATATCCCGATGATGTTCAAAAAATAAAAAAAAAACAATCCTTAAATATATATATAAATATATATACATACAAACACATATAGATACACACACACAAATATATATAAATATATATTTATATATAATTTACATCTTGATTCACTGGAACTCAAATTCACAAGACAGTAATTCAATGCGCAGTCTAAAGTAATAGCTGCCAAGCGATATATACAAGGCATAAGGAAAAGTTTGTATAAAAAATGTTTCGGAGAGCTGAAAATCAACCAGTCAGCTGAAGTGTGTCATTCCCAAATTTAAGCCACAGTTGCAAAACACATACCAGTAATTGTATTTAGTATATGTAGTTATACAAGCAAGGTCAAAATGATTCGACATCAACAATGATTCTGGTTTTTTTTATGTATAAGACCATACTCAACAATGTAAACGTGGGGGGATAACCAATCTTTCTCACAAAATCAGCCTAGGTACAAGTAAGACGCGAACCTTAGCTAATAGAAAGTGGTGTGGTTTAAAGCGCGATACTTTCGCCACTTGACCATAGAAGCCCCCAGAAAAAAAAATCGTACACATATTTCATTGAACAATCCAATTATCAACTCCATAGGTTTCTAATATGTAAATATACATTGTTTTAATTTTCAACAGTGTATAACACAACATTCAACAATGTTCCATATGGCGGCGGCCATTTTTTAAATGGTGGAGGAGAGAACCTAGTTACAATGTATCCTGGAAGAGACCACCGACCTTCCGCAAGTGAACTGACAAACTTTCTCTCAAAATCAGCTTAGGTTCCAGCAGGACTCGAACCTGCGCTGACAGGAAGTGAACGACTTCATGGTTCAAAGTGCGATACTCTAACTATCCAGCCACGGAGGCCCCGCCCCTACAAATAATAACGGTCAATATCTAAATCTTTGTGACGTCAGTATGACTGATGATTGTGAATATGAGACCCCGCCCCTACAAATAATAAAGGTCAATCTCTAAATCTTTGTGACGTCAGTATGACTGATGTTTATGAATATGAGTCCCCGCCCATACTAATAATAAAGGTCAATCTCTAAATCTTTGTGACGTCAGTATGACTGATGTTTGTGAATATGAGGCCCCGCCCCTACAAATAATAAAGGTCAATCTCTAAATCTTTGTGACGTCAGTATGACTGATGTTTATGAATATGAGGCCCCGCCCCTACAAATAATAAAGGTCAATGTCTAAATCTTTGTGACGTCAGTATGACTGATGTTTGTGAATATGAGGCCCCGCCCCTACAAATAATAAAGGTCAATCTCTAAATCTTTGTGACATCAGTTTGGCTAATGTTTATGGATATGAGCCCCAGCCCCTACAGATAATAAAGGTAAATCTCTAAATCTTTGTGACATCAGTTTGGCTAATGTTTGTAAATATGAGGGATTCGTAGTCCTAAAATGTTTTACATATGTACCAAAAGTCTTTACGATTGTGTATTTACTTGTTTGGGGTGTCGTACTGTTCCGTGTATAGAAATGACGTCATCTTCGTGATACTGCAAAGTCTTGAGAAATATTAAAATCAAATTAATGTCGTAAGTCGAATAACAAACTCTATATACTCAGACATGCATAGTATGCCAGGATTTGATGCAGTAGTGAGATATTTAGATTTCTCTGTGATTATTTGAATTATAAATGTCATAGATTACAGCATTAGATATAATACTTATTGTAATCTTGTCTCTAGAGACGAATGATTTAAACCACAAGTAAGACACCGTATGTAATTAGATACCCTGATGTATGTGTTTGAACATTACTTCCTAATATTTTATGCTTGATCAGAGATTCGGTATATCTCATAAAGACATTTTTAGATTATCGTTTTAAAATTATTTCACAATCTAATTAATGCAGAATGTATATAAAGGGTCTCGACAAGTCGGTTATGCGATATGTTTTACAAGAACCTTAATTACTGTTGATACTGACCCGAGGATAACTTTGCATGTAGACGATAACACGGAGCCCTGTGTTACATCAATACAGACATGTTCCCGCCGTAATAAGATTATCACTTTAGGTTCCCATCTTGTAAACAGACATTTTTATTGGTCAGTAAATGACCCATTTTAGTTTGTTTTTATTAATGATTTCTGTTTTTATTACTTGAGAAGAACAGTTTTTTGCAGGGTTTTCAATTTTCAAGCTTTAAAGCAGACAGATAAACAGTTTTGGAAATAGATAATTTGACATCAGGGAATACATAACGGTATGACACAGGATATATATGTTACGGTCATAAAACTGAGCCAATATCTTTTTCCTACTCGGTGCTGTTTTTATATGTACCACGTTGGCTCTGCATTACAAGAAAGGTACTTAAATTTCATTATTAGGTTTTTATCAGAGTGTACATATAATAAGGTGTAAAGAATTCAAACGAAACCGTTATTCATTTCCGTTTTCTATAGCAACAGCCAAAAGTTAAAACACATCAAGTTGAAAAGAATGATACTTGTGTAAATCTTATATCTCAAACTTAACAATTTAATTTAGTTTTGTTTGCAGACAAAGTTAAAGTGCAATTTTTGTTTATCAGAATTAATAAAAAAAAAGCCGTAAATTATAAATTATTAACATTCTCTCTCTCTCTCTCTCTATCTCTCATTGTAAATATATCTGTATATATGTGTGTATATATGTGTATGTATCTGAGTGTGTATCTGTGTGTATCTATATCTATATCTGTGTGTGCATCTATTTGTATGTCTGTGTGTATCTCTGTGTGTGTATATATCTGTATTTCCAGACATGATCTAATGAGAAGTTCCACGCTTGGAATTAATGTAAATTCAGAATATTGTGGCCGAGCATGACGAGGCGCGACAATTTCGCAGAAAAATTATAGGTTTTACACCTATTTTGTCACTGCGCGTCACCCTGAATCTTTTCCTGGTCTCTACGCATAATACTAAGAGTTAGATTAATTGTGAAGAAATATATCGTAATGTGGTCGGGTTGTAACCATCTTTCAGTAAAAAAATTGAAATTTGAAAGTCCGTGGACGCATGTGTGTGAATCCCTGGATATATATGTGTATCTCTCTCTCTCTGTGTGAGGTTGTGTGTGTGTGTGTGTGTGTGTGTGTGTGTGTGTATCTCTCTGTGTGTATATATCTGTATTGCTGTGTGTATCTCTCTGTGTGTATCTATCTGTATATTTGTGTGTATCTATCTGTATATTTGTGTGTATCTCTGTGTGTGTATCTATCTGTATATTTGTGTGTATCTCTGTGTGTGTATCTATCTGTATATTTGTGTGTATCTATCTGTATATTTGTGTGTATCTCTGTGTGTGTATCTATCTGTATATTTGTGTGTATCTCTGTGTGTGTATCTATCTGTATATTTGTGTGTATCTCTGTGTGTGTATCTATCTGTATATTTGTCTGTATCTCTGTGTGTATCTATCTGTATATTTGTGTGTATCTCTGTGTGTGTATCTATCTGTATATTTGTGTGTATCTCTGTGTGTGTATCTATCTGTATATTTGTGTGTATCTCTGTGTGTGTATCTATCTGTATATTTGTGTGTATCTATCTGTATATTTGTCTGTATCTCTGTGTGTGTATCTATCTGTATATTTGTGTGTATCTCTGTGTGTGTATCTATCTGTGTATTTGTGTGTATCTATCTGTATATTTGTGTGTATCTCTGTGTGTGTATCTATCTGTATATTTGTGTGTATCTCTGTGTGTGTATCTATCTGTATATTTGTGTGTATCTCTGTGTGTGTATCTATCTGTATATTTGTGTGTATCTCTGTGTGTGTATCTATCTGTATATTTGTGTGTATCTATCTGTATATTTGTCTGTATCTCTGTGTGTGTATCTATCTGTATATTTGTGTGTATCTCTGTGTGTGTATCTATCTGTATATTTGTCTGTATCTCTGTGTGTGTATCTATCTGTATATTTGTGTGTATCTCTGTGTGTGTATCTATCTGTATATTTGTGTGTATCTATCTGTATATTTGTCTGTATCTCTGTGTGTGTATCTATCTGTATATTTGTGTGTATCTATCTGTATATTTGTGTGTATCTATCTGTATATTTGTGTGTATCTATCTGTATATTTGTGTGTATCTATCTGTATATTTGTGTGTATCTCTGTGTGTGTATCTATCTGTATATTTGTGTGTATCTCTGTGTGTGTATCTATCTGTATATTTGTGTGTATCTATCTGTATATTTGTGTGTATCTATCTGTATATTTGTCTGTATCTCTGTGTGTGTATCTATCTGTATATTTGTGTGTATCTATCTGTATATTTGTGTGTATCTCTGTGTGTGTATCTATCTGTATATTTGTGTGTATCTATCTGTATATTTGTGTGTATCTCTGTGTGTGTATCTATCTGTATATTTGTGTGTATCTATCTGTATATTTGTCTGTATCTCTGTGTGTGTATCTATCTGTATATTTGTGTGTATCTATCTGTATATTTGTGTGTATCTCTGTGTGTGTATCTATCTGTATATTTGTGTGTATCTATCTGTATATTTGTGTGTATCTATCTGTATATTTGTGTGTATCTCTGTGTGTGTATCTATCTGTATATTTGTGTGTATCTATCTGTATATGTTGTCTGTATCTCTGTGTGTGTATCTATCTGTATATTTGTGTGTATCTCTGTGTGTGTATCTATCTGTATATTTGTGTGTATCTATCTGTATATTTGTGTGTATCTATCTGTATATTTGTGTGTATCTCTGTGTGTGTATCTATCTGTATATTTGTGTGTATCTATCTGTATATTTGTCTGTATCTCTGTGTGTGTATCTATCTGTATATTTGTGTGTATCTCTGTGTGTGTATCTATCTGTATATTTGTGTGTATCTATCTGTATATTTGTGTGTATCTCTGTGTGTGTATCTATCTGTATATTTGTGTGTATCTCTGTGTGTGTATCTATCTGTATATTTGTGTGTATCTATCTGTATATTTGTGTGTATCTATCTGTATATTTGTGTGTATCTCTGTGTGTGTATCTATCTGTATATTTGTGTGTATCTCTGTGTGTGTATCTATCTGTATATTTGTGTGTATCTATCTGTATATTTGTCTGTATCTCTGTGTGTATCTATCTGTATATTTGTGTGTATCTCTGTGTGTGTATCTATCTGTATATTTATCTGTATATTTGTGTGTATCTATCTGTATATTTGTGTGTATCTCTGTGTGTGTATCTATCTGTATATTTGTGTGTATCTATCTGTATATTTGTGTGTATCTCTGTGTGTGTATCTATCTGTATATTTGTGTGTATCTCTGTGTGTGTATCTATCTGTATATTTGTGTGTATCTCTGTGTGTGTATCTATCTGTATATTTGTGTGTATCTCTGTGTGTGTATCTATCTGTATATTTGTGTGTATCTATCTGTATATTTGTGTGTATCTATCTGTATATTTGTGTGTATCTATCTGTATATTTGTCTGTATCTCTGTGTGTGTATCTATCTGTATATTTGTGTGTATCTCTGTGTGTGTATCTATCTGTATATTTGTGTGTATCTCTGTGTGTGTATCTATCTGTATATTTATCTGTATATTTGTGTGTATCTATCTGTATATTTGTGTGTATCTCTGTGTGTGTATCTATCTGTATATTTGTGTGTATCTATCTGTATATTTGTGTGTATCTCTGTGTGTGTATCTATCTGTATATTTGTGTGTATCTATCTGTATATTTGTGTGTATCTATCTGTATATTTGTGTGTATCTATCTGTATATTTGTGTATCTATCTCTATTTGTGTGTATCTATCTGTATATTTGTGTGTATCTCTGTGTGTGTATCTATCTGTATATTTGTCTGTATCTCTGTGTGTGTATCTATCTGTGTATTTGTCTGTATATTTGTGTGTATCTATCTGTATATTTGTGTGTATCTATCTGTATATTTGTGTGTATCTCTGTGTGTGTATCTATCTGTATATTTGTGTGTATCTATCTGTATATTTGTCTGTATCTCTGTGTGTGTATCTATCTGTGTATTTGTCTGTATATTTGTGTGTATCTATCTGTATATTTGTGTGTATCTCTGTGTGTGTATCTATCTGTATATTTGTGTGTATCTCTGTGTGTGTATCTATCTGTATATTTGTGTGTATCTATCTGTATATTTGTGTGTATCTCTGTGTGTGTATCTATCTGTATATTTGTCTGTATCTCTGTGTGTGTATCTATCTGTATATTTGTCTGTATATTTGTGTGTATCTATCTGTATATTTGTGTGTATCTATCTGTATATTTGTGTGTATCTATCTGTATATTTGTGTGTATCTCTGTGTGTGTATCTATCTGTATATTTGTCTGTATATTTGTGTGTGTATCTCTGTGTGTGTATCTATCTGTATATTTGTGTGTATCTCTGTGTGTGTATCTATCTGTATATTTGTCTGTATCTCTGTGTGTGTATCTATCTGTATATTTGTGTGTATCTCTGTGTGTGTATCTATCTGTGTATTTGTCTGTATATTTGTGTGTATCTATCTGTATATTTGTGTGTATCTCTGTGTGTGTATCTATCTGTATATTTGTGTGTATATTTGTGTGTATCTCTGTGTGTGTATCTATCTGTGTATCTATCTGTATATTTGTGTGTATCTCTGTGTGTGTATCTATCTGTGTATCTATCTGTATATTTGTGTGTATCTCTGTGTGTGTATCTATCTGTGTATTTGTCTGTATATTTGTGTGTATCTCTGTGTGTGTATCTATCTGTGTATTTGTGTGTATCTATCTGTATATTTGTGTGTATCTCTGTGTGTGTATCTATCTGTATATTTGTGTGTATCTCTGTGTGTGTATCTATCTGTATATTTGTGTGTATCTCTGTGTGTGTATCTATCTGTATATTTGTGTGTATCTCTGTGTGTGTATCTATCTGTATATTTGTCTGTATCTCTGTGTGTGTATCTATCTGTGTATTTGTCTGTATATTTGTGTGTATCTATCTGTATATTTGTGTGTATCTCTGTGTGTGTATCTATCTGTATATTTGTGTGTATCTCTGTGTGTGTATCTATCTGTATATTTGTGTGTATCTCTGTGTGTGTATCTATCTGTGTATTTGTCTGTATATTTGTGTGTATCTATCTGTATATTTGTGTGTATCTCTGTGTGTGTATCTCTATCTGTATATTTGTGTGTATCTCTGTGTGTGTATCTATCTGTATATTTGTGTGTATCTATCTGTATATTTGTCTGTATCTCTGTGTGTGTATCTATCTGTATATTTGTGTGTATCTATCTGTATATTTGTGGGTATCTATCTGTATATTTGTGTGTATCTATCTGTATATTTGTCTGTATCTCTGTGTGTGTATCTATCTGTATATTTGTGTGTATCTCTGTGTGTGTATCTATCTGTATATTTGTGTGTATCTATCTGTATATTTGTCTGTATCTCTGTGTGTGTATCTATCTGTATATTTGTGTGTATCTATCTGTATATTTGTGTGTATCTATCTGTATATTTGTGGGTATCTATCTGTATATTTGTCTGTATCTCTGTGTGTGTATCTATCATTAACTCTCACTCTTAATGTGAATGTGTATGTCTGCGTGCATTTGTGTCTATAAGTGTCTGTACGTGTATGATTGTTTGTGTGTGTCTGTGTGTCTGATCACGCGAGTGTGTGTGTGTGTGTGTGTGTTTCTTAAGTGCATGAGAGATTGAGTTAGGTATATAGACAAATATTAAGGAATGGATAATACTGACAGAGATCTATATAATCTGAACATTCATAACATATTTTGTAATCAACAATTTGATAATATTGGGGTAATAATTACGTCAGGACTATCAGAAAACTGTTTAAAATGCCAAAAAATCAAGATAAGCTCTTTCGTATCATAAATCAAATCAGTGATGCGTGTGCATTATGGTGTATGAATATATATTAACTGTTACAAAATCTTAGATAAGCACTGTCGGCTCCGTTTCCCGTCAGACTTTTGTATCAACGTCATTCAAACAATGCGACATATTTTTTTTCGAAATGGCCAACATTTATATTACTGGTAGGTATAACAGCTAGTTGCTTGATATTTATGCGTTCGAGTATCAAAGTAATCAACAGTAAAAAGAAAAAATCTGTGTCACACAGCGTCCATTCCATTGGTTCAAATAATCAACGCGTTAAGTTAAATACCTGTTGAACGTTTTGGGGAGAATTTAAAATGAGTTGGATTTGTTTTGTTGTGTGAACAAGTGGATAAAACAAGATATAGGACATTTTAGGTGGTCCATACCCCAACGAGAATATATTTTATTAACCCAACCCAGCTCTCTAGATGACCGTATACTCAACATCACAAATCATATTGTTTGTGAATAGATAAAACTGACGACGTATGTGTAGAACATGGTGCTGTTTTACAGCATTTTCTTTTTATTATCATGACACATTTTATTTATGGCGAGAAAATTAAGCATCATCTTAATTGTGTACATTCTGACGTATGGCACAGTGCTGGATCTAGGTAGGAATCCTAGCTCGCGAAGCAAAGATCTTTATCAAGTCTGTATGTGATATGAATATGAAAGGGCCTGGAACTGATAATTTATCAGTTATGAAAGTTTCAACAGATTACACTGCAGTGATAATAAACGACGCCAGAGAGAGAGAGAGAGAGAGAGAGAGAGAGAGAGAGAGAGAGAGAGAGAGAGAGAGAGAGAGAGAGAGAGAGAGTCGTCTTAAACAGGAAACAAGCACCTTGCATGATTAACATGATACATTATCTGGCGATAATTGATTGTATGTTCTATAAATATTTGTTATAATTATGTTCTGCATTAATCTATTCAGCGATAAGTACGAATGTAGAAACTATAATTGATATTGGTGTAATGATATTTACAAAGACGACGATTTATTTACATTGGATTTTAAACCTACGTAATGAATGACAGTGTTAATTAACACGTTATAGGTGCTCAACTATACTTCAATGGTTCATCATTTAGTTTCAAATCATTGACTCCGGGATATCGAAAACCGCGTTTGATGTCAACGTTTCGCAAATTTTCCGGTCGGTATAATAGTCTTGTTTGCGATTATTCTGTTTCACTAAGTGAAATGTTGAGTTGCCTTTTCGTTCGCGGTTGTTGAGACATCTGTACCAATTGTGACGGGTATTCACTCCTCACGTATTTCATTGGACTTGACTATGGACTCACGGCGCATGTGACCGGTCGACAGGGGATTCTTAACCTCTATAGCACCTGATCCCACCTCTTGATTTCCAGAGGGCCGCGTTTGTCCATTTTTACCAGATTTGTATCTATATCATGGACAACTTAAAGATTTATATTTTGGTGTCTGAAATTTTGTATGTTTCTTGAATTGTTTATATCATGTACTTTGATTCAAATACTTGATACATTTTTATGTATATAGTGTACATATATATGCTTTCTCGCATAACTATGAGGTTACAGTATCACATCACACTTTTAAACAATACGATCACATTTTACTGTGCAATTGATTGTAGAATCGGCCTGGTTCAGTCGGTAGCGCGCTCGACTCTGGGTCGTGTGGTCGTGAGTTCGAGTCCCGTCGGCGACAGGTTGGTTCCCTGTTTTTCGGATGAGACAGTCGAAACTGGAGGTCCCGTGTCACTGTAGGTGTCGGTACGTTAAAGAACCCTCACTGCTCAATGGCCGTAAGTGCCGAGCATAGGCCAAAAATGTGAAGCCCTTCAACGGCATTTGGTGACGTTGACATATGAGTGAGTGGGACGTTAAACAACAATAAACAAACAAACAAGCAATTGATTGTATATTACTGATAATTGAACCTGTGATTGGTTAGAAAAAGTACATCACGTCATTTTCATTATCATGAAGTTTTATATTGCTTTGCGAACTATCATTCTATAGTCAGAATAGGTACTTTTGAACTTTTGATATTTATTTACACACAAATACGGCTTCGTATTGTTAATTTCCCTACTTCGTCGCTGAAATTTAACTCCTCCCAAATGCCTGTATGTGTTTATAAGAAATATTGAAAAGTAACCGGCATAATATATTCTGCGAGAAGTCACCAAGGTTTTCGAGTAAGGCTTCCCCAAAGTGTTTAAAACGCAAATTTAAACATTTGTATTTCTTTTTAGAATGACATGAATTTTATTCATCAACCATTTGTTTCAATCTATTATTATCTCTGATAAAAACTTGTTACAGAACTACGATGATTTGGATTATGTAGCAGATGCTCCTATCAAAACAAAAAGTGGACAAGATAAAAGCGGATGTGGACCAATAGCGGAAGTGCCATTAAAGCATGCGTGCAAAGCAGACGTTTGTAATAGTAATGACGACTGCCGTAGGAGAAATGAACGGTGCTGTTTCAACGGATGCGTTAAAACTTGCATTGTCCAACAAGAGCCCCCCGCATGTAAGGATATATATATATATATATATGATTTATAAAATAAATATAAACACATTCACTAAAGTTAGATATATAAAATCGTTGTGTATCTGTTTCGAAATGTTTTAATCATAACTCAATCTTTACAACTACTATGCTGACTAAATACAATTTTAAATACAAAATGGAACATTATCCGTTTTAAGAAACGTTTCCCTCGTAAACTCTGATTTTAGAAAATAAAGTACATACTAAAATGTTGATATAACAATTTGTTTTGCCCACATTTGATGTGATTGTAATGTTCGTCGTTCAGTCATATCGTTGTCGTTTTGTTTTGTTCTAGTTATAGATTGGATTCAACAGCCTAGAGCGAGGACACGATCTGGTAAATATTTGTAGTATTCAATTATGTAAAGTATATGACGACATTCTCCATGGCAATACTCCATATATGGTAACACATTGATTTAAACTGATACAAATACAGATATGATTTATAATCATTCCCACCAAAGGATGGTGTCCAGAAATTAGGAATTTTATTTGGCTTCTTATAAATTTGCAGTCTTTTTTTTTAAGTGACATTTCTTAGTGCGGTATCTTTTCTTAGAAAAATGTTTGATGAATAATGTCCGCTTTACAGAAATAAATTAAAAAATAATAACAAATTTATTTTATCAGATGACTACAGATTGAGCTATTGTATACCCCTGAAATCGAATACCGGGTGTATTTTAAATCCGCAACGTTGCCCATTTGTACAATTTTAACATTTTGAATTTGTGAAATATCTTGTTTCAATGCTTAAAGATTAACAGAATTTAATAAGAAGCTATACATAAGTATGATAATGGCCAATATTTTACAACATTTGTTAGAGTTGTGGGACTTTAGAATATTGATGAATTATTTAGTTTTCGGGGGCAAAGTGTTTATCAAACATATTATGTTCAGAATTATTTCTGATGCTTTGTTTATTTGTTTATTGTTGTTTAACTGATGTACTCATATATATGATCGTATAATGTACATGCTGTAAGCAATGTCATAGATGTTCTAAACAAAACCATTTTGTATGAGAGATTCAAGTAGACAATATTAAAGTTATTTCGTCTTTAGCGTTCGTATTGACTCAATACGTTCTTAAGTATTTTTTGTTTTTTTATACGGGTAATTGAAATATGTGTTGTAGGAACATAAATACGTTAAGAACAAAGATAAAGCACATAATGTTTTTCAAGATAAGACCGTCTAGCCTCTTATAAATATCATGTTCAAATATAACGCCGTGTTAATGTTATACAACGTACAATGTTGTCAACCAATGGGTAATAAGTATTGTTTTGAAAGAAGAAATATAAATAACTGCATGAAACGCGCTGCTTATTCTATATTGTTACGTCCTTACGTTAATACACTGACGAAAATATAGTATTAATCGACACATGGGGTGTGTATTGTTAATATTTACATAAACAGATGCTGTAATATAATCCTATTTTATAAGCCATCATACAAGGGAAATGATGCCAAAACATACGGCGTAAAACCAATTTAGGAACGAAAAGATAGAACTGTTTATCTAAACAAAGATTGGAATGATCAACAATCATATTGCATTTGAAGAAAAGGAAAATATCGTGTCTTCTGGGCTCTCGACGTTTTGCATTCATTTTGTAATATCTCTCTCTCTCTCTCTCTCTCCAATTTTTCAAAAGGTTCAGAATTGAAATTCCCTCTAGCTGTGTTATTATTCTTCTAGTCAGTTTGTGCCTAGCAAAAACCTAATCTGATTTTGTGGGAAAGTTTGGTCTCCTCCCGGGCATATTGAAGCGTGTTTTCTTCTCCACAATAAGAACTGGCTACTAACATGTAACTGAAAAAGTGTTGAATAAAACGTCAATAGATATAAAACATTGTGTTATATATTTTATAGGTGTCTCATGGCTTGTCAATGGACCAAGTAACGATAAAAATTGTAAGTATGATAGTTAGTTAATTCAAATTTCGAATAGTGTCGGCTGTGCGGGGTAATACGTGCAAGACACCCAAACCTAAAAACAAATCAAAGGCTAAAGCTATTGCTGCATGGTTTAAATTCTGTACTATCATTTCAATGGCCGCACTGTCATTTTTTATTTAAACGCTGTATTGAAAGTCACACACATATTATTCCGTGTTGTGTGTTTCTGTGAATATCTTAACCCAGCAGATTCGCAGTTATTGAATAGTGAGGGCATATTAATTCTTAATAGAAAAAATTATTTAAAATAAATGAATAAATAAAAATATTTCAAATAAATAAATGAATAAATATTTTTTCAGTAAGTGTTTAAACTATATAGGCAATACATAAAGGAGTCTTCACGTATGTAATTATTTCTTAAACAGGTTTAAGACACACTACAGTATTACAGGAATACACGTACCGCAAAAGGATAATTCCCAGCAAAATATTCCCCCTCAAGTATTTAAGTGGTGTTTTTGGTTAAGGTTTTAGATCCACTATTGTCTGTAAGGTTAATACGATACATATCAGTCTTAACGTAAGTCAGTGTCAATATGTATACCACACCTAATGCTGATTTAAACATAAAACACCAGATCAATACTTACAGGGCGGTATGGTATAGTGCAATTGACAGAGGTTAACACATGTGAAAAGTTCCATCACAGTTTTGAAGTGTTAACTGTGATAAATTGCTCCTTGTTAATACCACTTGCTGAAAAAATTATGTGTTCACTTTTTCTCGAACCAAACAACTATTTGAAACACTCAGGCACTGTTTCAGCAATAGTGTATACAAGCGTGGGATATATATCTTAAGAGAATACCGGTAAATGCAAATATTTTTAATTTATTCAAACTGACATTTATGCTGTTTGTCTATCTGTACAAGTATAAAGTGAAGATTCTTAATGAGAGCAATCATCGATACCGAATTATAAAGTTGTGATATATATAAATTTCCAGGCTTGGCGCCAAAATAAGCTGGTATGAAGAGTTGACTGTATTAACTGATTTAAAACCCTACATATATGTTTCTTGATACGTTCAGTGGTGTATCCTTTACAGCCATGAATCAGTATTGTACCGACCGGAAACGTTAGAAATAAAATAGCGTTAACATAGCTGTTAATTAACAAATGCCATATCTTTCCCCTTGGCAAGAAACAAACGAGAATATATGCAATAGTATATTTTCACCGTCCCGGTCATATGTAATGGTAATAACCCCCTCTATCTCTTTCTCTCTCTCTCTCTCTCTCTCTCTCCTTCTCTCTCTCTCTCTCTGCCTCTCTCTCTCTCTCTCTCTCTCTCTCTCTCTCTCTCTCTCTCTCTCTCTCTCTCTCTCTCTCTCTCTCTCTCTCTCTCTCTCTCTCTCTCTCTCTCTCTGAGAGACATAAAGCACGGTAACGATGCCCGGGGTATAAATAATTGCACAATTTGCATTATAAATATACAAACATAATACCAAAGTTATAATGCTCAGGACGATCGTTTTTGTCAATAAGACTTCATCAGCTGAGCTCCAATTAGACCACTATAAAACATGGCTATCTTTTCTTTTGAGAAATTTAGAATTTAAAATGTGTTATCAGTCTGATATATTACTTTGGTATAATATTATCTATTATTACCGAAATACCATGTACTAGGTTTATGCATACCCTCAGAGACTGAAACAGTTCACCAGCAGTGGCAACGACTTAGTGGTTAAAATATTATAAACATAATACCAAAGTTATAATGCAGTAGACGATCGTTTCTGTCCAGTATACAGTTGAGCTCTAATTTATAAAAGATGCATATAAAACGTCTGAGATATCAAGGCATACATCAATAGGATGTCCAGGATATATGTACAAATCTAGTAAAAACTTGACAAACACGGGCCTGTTGAAGTCAAATCAAATGGGATCAGGTGCCATGGAAGAGTAAGCATCCCCTTCTGACTTGTCACACCCGTCGCGAGTCCATAGTCAAATTAAAATGAAATACGTGAGGAACGCATCTTCGTCATAATTGGTGTAGACGTCTCAACAACCGCCATCGAACAGGTAACTCAACATTTCACTCAGTGAAACAGAGGAGTCGCAAATATCTTATAAAGAGAAAGTGGTACATGCCAGGCCAAATAATAAATCTAAATAGCCAAATCCGTCTGAGAGTGACCAATATAAAAAGATGACTACCTTCACTTTTGAAGAATGTAGAATTTAAATGATATTATAAGTGCGAAAATTCACTTTAGTATAAGATTATTAGATGGTACCGAAATATCAGATACTAGGTTTATATATACCCTCGGGAACTAAAACGGTCTACCAGCAGCGGTAACGACCTTATGGTTATAAATGTTATATTATAAACATAATAAACCAACCAGCCAACAGAGAAACCCCTCATGAACATTTGTCGATTCATAAGAATGTTTAAATTATGTGCACTTTAAATTCACGGTATAAACATATCTATTAATAAGCACTACCATATAGGATGCAATTTGTAGTCTAACAATGTATTGCGATGGAGAGCAGGTCTGTCCGGAATGTGGCCAAGGCGTTCGCTGTCATATTGACGTATTTTAGTGATGATGTTATCACAATCGTTTCTGTCAATTAGATTTCATCAGTTAAGCACCGATTTATAAAAATGCATACACAATGTATTTCCTAAAGAGAAAGCGTATCATACAGGGCCAAATAATAAATTTAAATGTATAGCAGGGTTCGTCTAAGAGTAACCATAGAAAAAAGGTGATAAGCTTAGCTTTTGAAGAATGTAGAAATCAAATGATGCTATCAGTGTGAAATATTACTTTAATATAGGATTATCAGCTGGTACCGAAATACCAGAACATAATTATATGACTAACTAAATTTATCTACATTCCTTTCAGTGGAACCATGCAGTACATCTTCCTTTGATGATAATGGAGATCCATTACTATGTCCTCATGGTTACGTTTGCCACGTGATTACTCCTGGTCGACCTAAAAAGAGAATTCCAAATCGAGGATACTGTATACGAGAAAGCGATCAAAGTATTTATCTTTCAAATTTCAGTAATATTTGATAAATAGAATTAAGCATTGACAAAGCAGGTGTACATTTTCATATCAATTAGTTAGACATGAATATTAGAAATAAACTTATTTCGTATGAAGATTGAAACCCCCCTGTCCTTTCTAATACATATTATCTAATCACATAAAATATACAAAGTATATCAGAAAGTACACCTTGACATACATACATACATACATACATACATACATACATACATACACATACATACATACATACATACACACACATACATACATACATACATGCATATACATACACACATGCACATATACATACATACACATACACACATACACACGCACACACATATACATACATACATACATACATACATACATACATACGCATACACACATGCACACATACATACATACACATACATACATACACACGCACACACATATACATACACATATACGTACATACATACATACATACATACATACATACATACATACATACATGCATACATATACATACACACATGCACATATACATACATACACATATACACATACACACGCACACACATATACATATATACATACATACATACATACATACATACATACATATGCATACACACATGCACACATACATACATACACTTACATACATACACACGCACACACATATACATACACACATACATACATACATACATACACACGCACACACATATACATACACACATACATACATACATACATACACACATATACACGCACACACACGTATATATATATTGAAATTTTACATGAATTATACGTAGTACCTGTAATAGGTTCTTTTACTTACAACGAAATTTTTAAAATATTTGCGAAATCGTTGAATTTAGAAAACATGTTAACCCGACGAAATTTTCAGATTCTCCAGTATCAGATATATGTGTAAATAAATGTGGAGTGATCTCCTAAGCGAGATGGTCTTATATATATATATATCACAACAGGTGCGGTAAAAAAATCATGATAGTATTTTTATTTATTATTTGATTTACTGAAAATATATCTGTGTGTGTGTGTGTGTGTGTGTGTATGTGTGTGTGCGTGTTTGTGTGTGTGTTACATTTAGGGTGTTCTGGGTCCTAACTGAGGGGGCTCTAAATGGAAAACCAGGGACCGGCATCATAAAACTGAAGAATTTACGCATGTCAAAAAGACCCACACAACCAATTAAAAAATCAGGATTTGCCGCAATTGAATAAGTTTTTAAACTTAAGTTTCTTAGATTTTAGGGTTTTGGTCCAGGGCGAAATCTTACCTAAGTTTCAAAGTACTCATGGTCAAATAATCCAAAATTATCTGATAAAAAATACATGCAATTATATTGATAGTAAAGAATATAACAATTTGATTAGAAGTATCGCAGATGATTCAGTGACAGTAATCTTCCTTTAACAGAGAAATGGACCTGCGAGATGATATAAATCATTTATGTTTTTGAGTTGGAGTTATCTCTCCTTCTACATAACTCCTGATATTGTTATTAATACCTACAGTGAGAGTGATCTCCCTTCCATTGACATTATTAGTCAATCATACTTTTGCCGGTCATCAAATATATATAAAAATGGACAAACACGTACCTCTTGAAACCAAGAAGCGGGATCAGGTGCAATGGAGAAGTATTGGATGGCCAGAACACGGATATAAATCCGGCAAAAATGGACAAACACGGACCTCTTGAAACAAAGAGCTGGGATCAGGTGCCATGAAGGAGTATAGAATGTCCAGGGCACAGATACAAATCCGGCAAAAATGGACAAACATGGACCTCTGGAAACCAAGAGGTGTTACCATGTGCAATGGAGGAGTATAGGATGTCCAGGACACAGATACAAATCCTGCAAAAATGGACAAACTTTCTTTTAATCATTACTTTGGTATTGATGATATATATATATATATATATATATATATATATATATATATATATATATATATATATATATATATATATATATATATATATATTTATATATATTAGTATTCCAATGTGTCAGTTTAATGTTGTGTAAGAGATAGATGGTATCACTATGTCCAGAATGATTTAATCATGGTGATTTACACAACTTAAATATATTGTGACAAGCCGTTAACTAAATGTGATTTTTATTTCTTTTAATAGCGTTTACATTATCAAACGAGAAGCAGAACATGGACATAGAAAAGAAGACGTTTTGTTTAACTGATAAATTTCTGTTGGCTGACGGAGCACATATGACGTTTAGAGGGAAAAAATGGTAATTTCGTTTTTATTGACTATAACCATATCAGTATGTAAAGTATGTATTTTATACTACAATTCGAAATTATATGTCATACGAACTATGTCTATTTGTAACAGACAGGAAAAAGAGGACGGCCAGACTTAAATTTAATCCGAAACACCCAGCAGTATATGTGGTTGTTCTACCCAATGGACTACTTAGTTTATTTGACATTCTCAATCCCCAGTTCACGTTAAATTAGTTTTAAAAGTATTTGTCTTTTCCCTGCTCTGTTTTTCTGATATCAATTGTCACAATACAAGAATCTGCCTTTCAATATCACGCTTGATCTACCCTAATTCAAATATGAATAACTTGAATAACTGCTCTACTCAAGCTACTAGTTCAACATAAACTAAGACATCAACTAAAATAATGCTTAAATAAGATTAATTCTGAATTTTGGTATTGGACAACTCATTTAAATTTAAGAATAAGAAATGTTGGATTTGTGGATTACAGTTCCTATTCAAACAACGGATGTTTTGCATTTATTCTATGTGTGTCCTATGTATAATTTAGTGATTATATACTGTATGTCGGCGTATTTCTGCAAATAAAACAGTCAATTCGATCACCAAATATTTACAAATGTCACTATTTCTAATAAAAAATAACAAATGTCAACAGTCGGTAATACAAGGTATTTTACAAAGCATAACAACATTTAAATATCAACATCTCAGTATTCGAAACTGGTTCAGTATGCTGTTGTTGACAGGTAAGGCAATTATATACATCACAATTCACATGTGTCTTCTACAATGCACACCTCTCCCCGCACGAATGTATTTACGGAATGCTGGTGAAAACTCCAATCAATGAAATAATCTAGATAAAGTGTATATATATATATATATATATATATATATATATATATATATATATATATATATATGAAAGTTCGTGAACAATTTATTGTCCTGGACGAGTTGAAAGTTAAGTAAAGCTCAATGATATTGCAATTATACTGGTAAAGTTGTCTTATTTACTTGTCAACATATATAAGAGTATCCAGTAAGGAATAAAACGTCATAAAAAGTAAGTAGAATCATCCGTATGATAATCAAAAGGTTACACCGCCCATTGTATGCTAATCAAAAGGTTACTCCGCCTCGCCAAATTATGTGAAAATCATATAATGCATTTTTAATATCATTTAAGCATTTAGGATTATGAATTGTTTATTTTTCTATTAATACATATAACTACTTTCTTTTTTTATTTTTCAGTTACTGCAAAGCAGGATTTTTAACATGTTTGAGTAAGAAAGGGTGAATAAAAAGGTAATTATGATTTTTAAAACAAGACACAAATTGCTACAATATGTCAATGGCCATTCAAATATACTAAATTGAAACAACAAATAAGTGCATTTGTAACAATACGTAAAATCATATATTTGTTTTCATTTCTCAAACTAAACAATTCATTCACTGTAGACTTGTATCTTTGTAAATTATTTACTATACATGCGATTCATGTATATGAAATCGGGTTAACACTCTCGAAAATTCATACAATAACCGGTCGCCCGTTACGTCTAAGACCTTTTCTTTAAACTACGCGTCCCACTTCCGACTGTACTACAAACAGTTAGGACTTAAGACAAAATTAGATTGTGTGTATATCACTTCCCAGAGGTAAATGTCCTCATTTGTCTTTGTAAACGTATGAGGCCAGGTGTTCATCAACTATTTCAATTTTTAATTATGTTTGGCGCCACACTCAACAATTTTTCAGTTATATTGTGGCGGCCAGTTTTTAATGGTAAAGGAGAGAACCCGGTTAAAATACACATAGGAAGAGACCATCGGTCTTTCACAAGTAAACGGACAAATGTTCTCCCATAAAAATCTTAGGTTCCAGCGGGATTCGAATCTGCGCTGACCAGAAGTGAGAGACTTCATGATTCTAATCAACTCGGCCACAGATACCACCTATTTCTTTTGGTAATGAGCGAATCTGCCTTAAGATTTGAATTAGGGTAAACGAAAATAACTTTGGAATTATGAATAAGCATGAAGATAGATCATGTGTATGAGGCACAAACTTTTAATCTCATCTAGTCTATCTGGACAGAGAGGAGGTATGTTACATTTAGCAACTTTTGTAAAGTAAATGGGAATATTTCTACTTTTTACCGCATTGAATTTATTTTGTATAAAAAACCCAAGGAACTCTTAAAGCATAACACAGTGCCTTATTCAGTTGAACGTGAAATTAGAAGAGAAAAATGTGCGAATCGTGGAATCGAACCCAGAACCTTCCGAACACTTGCAGGGCGCTTTTACCAACGGTGTTATGTGGGCTATCTATGCATTATCGAAACTGGAAATAACATTGACTGGCGATAATAAAAGCAGGATTATAACGGTAATCCGGGCTAACTCGAAAGTTCCCTATTTCGTCACTCGGCCAAGGTTATGATCAAACATTAACACACGATAAGTTCTGTGAACTTAAATACACAATTGTTGTTTTCTACCTACTTAAAAGACAAAAGTACTTAATTTCTTATTTGTTAGTTGTAGTTGGAAAATAATGTGTTATAGTATAAAATACAAAATTAAAGAGATGTCTACTGTTTACTGATTGGTCTAAAATTAAGTGTGATTCCGGCACTAATCACTCAATATATTGTTGATTTAATGCAATGTACTCCAAAACATCTCCATTGTCCCGATAGACGACGTCGCTAAGTGGTATCTAAACTTTAAGTCTGAAATCGCTCACCTGGAAAAGCTTTTTAATCATTGTGAGCCTGCTCTGAAGGTTGAGCGACAGCATTCTTGTCAACATGTTGCTATATGTTCACCTAATGCATTGGAAATAATCTACCAAAAAAAAAAAAAAAGAAAGAAAAAGGGCACATTCTATCCAAAACTCAGTTCATATCATTTTCCACATAGAGATGTGTGGAGGGACTATTTGAGTCCATGTACAGTGGAACTTCGCCTAAAAATAACCTCGTTTATGAGACCGTTTCACAATTACGACCATGAATTTCCAGTCTCCTCATTAATATTTAATCTGTACAGAACCTCACTTAAAAAACCACCTCACTAATCAGACCAGTATGGGTCAGTCAGTTTGGTGGTCTTAATACCGAGGTTCCACTGTATAACTGTAAAATCTACAGTCAATACAGTCTGTAAATATGTGTCAATTTATCGTTGACTATTCATGGTTTCTATACATATATATCAATCATGACCCTTATCACTAGTTGTTTTCAATACGAATGACCCTTTTCCAGAAAATTTTATAATAAAGCATTTTATCATATACTTTGGCATCTTAATACTTTGGTATCTGCGATTTTATACTAAGTACTTAATATGCAAATTCTGTACGGAATGGTATTGTAAAACCCCTGTGATTCATATCAGACCGGCGTGCAAAATTTCATATCATGAATATATGACAGGGTTTCCACTTTTATTAAACAAAACTGCAAGTCGTTGTTTGTGTTGTGATTATAATTTATATATATATATATATATATATATATATATATATATATATATATATATATATATATATATATATATATATATATATTATATATATGGGAAAATCCCGCAGATAAAAATAAAAAAAAAAAAATTAAATAAATTTCCACAGTATTATTATTGTTAACAGAAGTATAAACCTGAATATCTTTTAAGTTTGAAAAAAGTCTTATCATTCAATACGAATAGATATGATAAATACAAACAGTAAATCTTACCAGGTAATCCTATAATATCGGTCAGTCAGTAAATCTTACCAGGAAATCCTATAATATCGGTACGTCATTGTATGAACTTATGAATGGTGTTAGAAAATTTTTGAAAGTCAGTATTTATAGAGAAGTGAAAAGCATGCAGATAATTTATTGGACATTCACACTGACCATTCTTCAAGACTTGGTTCATATGTATTGACTCTGTTATCGTATTTGACTATATGGAATCAGGAAGTCCATATAGCCCCGGTCTGATATCGATTATCAGTCTTGGTACCGATTTTTGCCCTGATGTCATCATGGGCTATGCGCGTCACTTCCTGTCAGCAAATGACGTTCTTCAAAGTATTAAACAGTTCATATTGCATGCACTACAACAACCTGAAACAAGAACCCTTTCCCCCTCCGTTATTGACTTGGCTCCGTCTTAATTCCGTATGTTGTCATACGCTCATATCACCAGGAGCATTACCATTAGCATCAATAATGACGACCGCAAATAATTATGTATTATCGTATTTTTACAAACAGCATGCAATAAATGATTAAGTGTTGACATAATACAATTGTTGTTTATCTTTATAAAAAGATTATAAAATGTGTTTTTCCATATCGGCACGGTAATATCCCGAGACTTCCATATCAACCCGAGAACCTATATGCAAAAACACATGTAATAATCTATAATTATCTCAACATCTTAATTCATATTTCAAACAAAGTATTCCAAACGTTTTGTATTTTTTAAATAACTTTTTTTATTTCAGGTACTTGTTTCACAACATTCCAATATGAAGGAGCCACATAATATATGCCACACTAAAGATCACGGATGAGTGAACGAGCCGTTCTGAGTTGTATTTATTGTCAATATGGATGTCGTCGTGGTACCTGATAAGAAGACGGACTTCTGTAGGATTTATGTCATAATAAATATAGTCTTTTTAAAGACTATTGACCCTGGCAATCTCCATGTGTTTCCGTCATCAATATCGTGCCAAAGTCAATTGAGGAAAAAGCCAAGGTTGGGTATAAGGGAAACGTGACTGCGGACATCGATGAACTCAATGACTTGTTATATTCTGTTACGGCCCGGTTTTATGGCGTAAAAGAGGTTTTGGATGGTTATATGACGTACGTGAGGTTTTGAATGTTTGCGAACTCTTACCCTTTATGCGAATAGTCGGACACCACGCCCAGTCCCAACATGGAATACTGAGATAAAGGGAGATTACCAGGGGAAATTTATATATACAATCGCAGTTGTCCAATACATATGTACATTAAATATGTCAGAGAATACCTCAGTAACTGTCCATGTATACAATGTCAGTTGTATTTAAACTATGTAATAGTGGTTAATTTAGATCATTTGTGTTATGTTTAATTCCATTTGATGTCTGCTAAAACAATTGAACATGTATTAGAATGCAGTTAACGTAAACACAAATCATAGTAGTTTCATTGTTATATTATATGTGATAGAAATAGTAATAACAGAAATGAAATATAATATACGCAACAAGTTGCTGACATTCAAAAAAGGACTGCAATACGTAGACCATAGGCACGTGTTTAAAACAGACACTTTATAGATTCTAGGTTGAAATAAAAATGTGTTTTAAAACATTTTTTAATCTTGACAAAAGCATAAAAATCGTTACAAGGCTTATTGTGAAAGCTGCAATGATATATAATGGATATGAAATATAAGTTTAGTTTTGACCTTTAACCTCAAAATTAAATCATCTTTGTATATTATCTGAAACGAAAAGTTTAAATTCAACAGGAAACAATCTGTTTAGAACTATTATCTTTTCAAACAGGATGAAAGCTATTTTATGTACTGTTACTTGTTATGTAGGTTGACAAATATTAGATTTATGTAGGAGGAAAATTATTAGTAAAACCTTCAAGTGTACATTCTGAGGCAACCTTTCATTCGGCATCTTATTTGATGCGTTCTGTTAATGCAATCTACTAACCTGATTGAAATTCTTTATTTCTAGAGGTCGCTGTTTGTCCATATATATATATATATATTTCCTGGTCATCATGAAAATTAATATTTCGATACCTCATTATATGGTTTTAGCGATAAGTTGTTTATCACAGTATTATATATTCCAAAGCAATTTACTCTCATGTCAATCATAATGATTTATTAAAAAAATAACAAAAATACATAAAGAGGCAACAGGAAACTGATACGCGTCAAACAAGGACTTTGTATCTATCTATCTATCTATCTATCTATCTATCTGACTGTCTGTCTGTCTGTCTGTCTGGCAACGACCTAGTGGCTATGATTATTAAAAACATAATACCAACGTTATAATGCCCGAGACGAACGTTCTGTCAATGAGACTTGATTAGCTGAGCTCCACTTTTAAATAGATATTCTAAAGGGGAAGTGGTATAATACAAGGCAAAATAATTAATCTAAATGCATAGCCAAATCAGTTTAAGGCGAATTTGTTCAACAGAAACTGGTTTTAGTTTGTACAAGTTTAGTAAACTATCCATTTGTTACATGAACTGGTTTTAAATTGGTTCTGAACTAAAACTGGTTTTTAATTTGTTTTATACTAAACCCAAACTAGTTTATCAAACCATTCAAATTGCCTCCTGGGGTGGTTTAGTAGGTTTATGCAAGTTTGGTGTTACAACAATATGGCGGCGACAACATGAACCAATAGTAGTATCGTATACCTTTTCTGTGGCTTCTGGACATTTTATGTATCGGGCAGTAACTGTACTCATAATGGCAGACATGTTTTACAATACGAAAACAGTGAATTGATAAATTCAGTATCCAAATTTATCAGTTATCGATTGCCATTTTGTTTATAATGTTTTCACGTTTTTATTTAACATGGACATTTTTATAGTGAGATTGTTGCTTTTTAACATATTAAACCCCAGCAATTAAAAAACTTACCAATATCAATATCTCAATTCGGTAAATAATAAATGATGGTGATAATATACAATGATGACATACCTATGAATATTTGAAATCGAGATTTCGTTAGAATACGACAAATTCTTTATAACAACGGTCTCAATACGAAGAACAATTGTGATTCCCAAATGGATGAGACCAGGTGTCATGAAGGAATCGACGTCCCTACCAATTGAGAACCGTACTTTTTAGCAAACTCTGGCGAAGGCTCGAAGTCACACACTTGGACATTGCCAAAACTATTATATTTACAATTGTCAATGATCCTGTAACCAGCAATGAAATCTAACTTATCTAATCTAACTTCACACGCACACACATACACACACACATACACACACACAAATACACACACACGCACACACATACACACACATACACACACATGCACACATACACACACATACACACATACACATACACACACACACACGCGCGCGCGCGCACACACACACACACATACACACACATATATATATATATATTATATATATATATATATAATATATATATATATATATATATTTATTTATTAATAAGCGCATAGTTTGGATGTTTATCAAATGGCATAGCTGGGATGTAAATAAAAATGTCTTGGTTAAAAATAAAGGAAAACGTGAATCAAAACATCTTGACAAGACGAAAGAAAACTAATGTCTTTATGAAGTTCACAAAAAATCCCTGTATAGACGTCATAGATATATCTGTCCGATACGTATAACGACAAACGTTTGATCATCAAGTGGATAAAACTGACTTCAGCCTACACAACTACAGTCCATTAAAACAATATACTACTAGTATATAACTGAATGATGTCATTGGAGATTCATATCACACCGTCCATGGTATAGCTAATCATCTACCTTATGAGAACATGTAGTTCCAAAGCATTTAATGACTTTAGATATTTACACTAATATTATCAATAGCTTGAGATATTTGTGTAACACATTATTAACATATAAACTTCAAAAGATCCGCTGATAGGTTTCTGTTGATTGGTATCAGATGTTTTAAAACATGGGTGTACTTTTGGACATTTATAACATTCGATTGGCTAAATAGCAATATGATTCTCTGTGTTTTAACTTTTCACAGTTGCATTTATTTTTGTTCTGTAACTGTACAATACTTCAAAAGATATTACGTTAAAGCAATTGAAAAAATAACAGGACACTTTTTATATCAGGTATCGTGCAAACAAACCATTTACTCGTCAGCTGAGGTTTTAAATAGAATAATACGTATAGTTTGCCAGGTGTAAACAATATAGATATAAAGTGACAATGCTGAAATAACCAAATTGCTTTATATATATTTTTCACAAAACAGACATACTTCAAATTGGATAATTATTTTGTTCATGTGCAATTTAAGAGACGAGATGAATTTTAATTTTGTTAATAATAATAGTGATCAATTAAGCCTTTCAAATTAACATTATAAGCCTTACTCTTTATTTATTCATTAATCCCTAATTTTGAGTACCGCAAATAGAAAAAAGACATACCCGTCGTCAAGTCGTTTTAGGTAGGTGTTGTCTTTTGTAGCCGCGTAAACGAACTTTTTACAGTGTGTGTCTCCGTAAATGGGACGTCAACGAGGGTTTGTGCACAAAGTGTGACATCAATTTTCACTGTGATTTAAATGTGACTTTGACCTTTGTTTGTTGTCTCATTTTCCTAATAACATGAGTAAACAAGTATATGAAACACCCACCCTTCAAAGTTAGAATGTTGAAAAAAAAAAAGAATTCAAGATGATCGTTTTCGTTAACAAAACTTCGTCAGTTGAGCTCGAATATGAAATTCCTAAACCAAAAGGGGTATCCTACAAGTTCAAACTAATCTAAATCTATGTGTTTATCTTTGTGAAAGAAATAGATTTGTTGGATGTAAAACATAGCATTGGTGTTAAAATAAAATAAAACAATAAAAAAGGAAAAACATCTTCATGGGATGTAAAGCGAAACATTTAGCTTGCATGAAATTATGAAACGTCGTGACGAAATGTAAAACTAAATGCCCTAGTGTGGTAAAAACGATGATGCCGTGTTGGTTTGTAAGTGGAAGAATAAAAGAAGATATTTTGTTGGGATGTTTAACAAAATGTTGTAAAATATTCTTGTTGTGAAGTTAAAATGAAGTACAGCTGGATACGGCAAATTAGATATACAAATTGTCTCAACATGACGAACAATTTTGAATCGTAAACGGAACGGAACCAAGAGTCCGGAAAAGTCAGCATCCCCTGTTAGCATGCCACACCTGTCGCACACGTTATATGGAAACCTCTCAGGTTGATGAAAAGGCAATGTTCGGTGAAAATGTCAATAAGATTTGATTGGCGAAAGGAAGTCACTTTATATGGTCATGGTCCAGAATACTGTCTAGTATTTCTGAGAGGGGGTTTGCTGAACAAGATCCCCGTATCGACCATAAAACATTCTTAGTGACGATTTCTAGCATTCAACAACGTAACCCCGTCTGCGTACTTTATTGGCGAGTCTTTGTTTTTTCTCTTTCATAGGAAGGGCATGCCTGGCTTAACGTATATGTTTAGAAATGTAATCGACATATGCAAGAGATGGAATATTGTATTCAGGAAGGGACTATATTGGTAGAATGCAAACAAATGTTTTTTGGGACGTACAACAAAAATCTTTGTTAGCACATAAACCAAAACGGTTCGGTCGAATGCAAAACAAACGCCTTTGATCGGACGCAAAATAAGACGTCTAGATTGAATCTAAAACAAACACTTTTGTAAGGACTAAAATGAAACGCCCTATCACGTATAGCGTTTTGTTGAGAAGAAAATCTGTGTGGAATGGAGAATGTAGACTATTTCGCAAATTTTACGGTCTTGTTTGCGAATATATATATGAATCTTATATACATATATATGATAAAATATTATATATATATATATATATTATATATATACATTTGATTATGACTTTGAAAATCGCCGATGGATGTATGACGTAGAAAATCGCCGATGGATGTGACGTTAAAATTCTGGTACATGTATCACACCAAGATACATATTTGTTTACAAAACTCGTCATCACACAAGCCACAGGATAACAGTTTAAATCAACACAAAAATGACTGTTGTTTCGTCATTGAAGACCTAAATGTGAGTTATCAATATTAAAACAGTAACTTTTCTCATTCATAATAATTCTTTTTTGCTTAGGTCTAGATAATCTAGATCTAATTGATTTGAAAAAAGGACTTACTCTATTGTACAGGGCCGGCGAAACACTTGCGGAGTGTACGCCAGTATCCGAGCATGTACACGCACATGCATATGGAATTTTACAATTAAATTGGGGTGTTTTGTTAAATAAGGATAAAAGCTCCTATGTTTAAATTTTAATAGGAAAATGTTATTTATAAGTGGTCAACCCAGTAGATTACCCTGGCGATCACAGGCGCTCGTATTGGATGTTGTCTGATAAAATTAAACTTAATTAGATATAAATGAAAACCCTGACAAATCACACAAAAACTGCTCAAACTCGGTGATCTGTTTCGTTTAGCCGCATATAAGTTGAAAAATTATCAAAATGTTATAGAACGATTAATTCAATTTCATTTATATTGATTTTAATTTAATTAACATCCAATGCTGCGCTGTGCCGGCGTTACGTTAGAAACCTAGTCATCAATTTTAATTTGTGTCTACACTCGCATGGATTAATATCATTGGCGGATTCAAAAACTGATTTTTAATATTATCATTACGTTTGCAATCCAGAAAAAAGGCTTCCCAGAGCTTTTAAATTAGGCCTACCGAAATTTCCGCGCCTCGCTACGCTCGCCGAATAAAATGATAAATTATACTCTTGTCTCTAATTCGAAATTCTGGATCCACCCTTGATTTGTCTTTATATTTAAGATTTTATGGATTTGGAATACCAGCTTTGTATTATAGGCTGTGCTTACCCTACATATCGGTAAAGATGTATGCCATATTGTCACCCCCCCAATAACAAGCAACTCCAAAATGAATTTGATATACAAAGTCAAAACACAAAATCCGATCCGATAAACTGTACTCAATTAGGTGGATTCGATGAATAAAAGATTCGATCCATCGTTCCCCTTCATTTTATTTAAAGATTCGAGTTTCCATCGTATCCTTAGATCTAGTTATCACACGTTGCACTTGTAATATGTATCATTTTCATCTCAATCTCACGCACTTGTAATATGTATCATTTTTCTCAATCTCCGGTTGTGTGTGTTTGTGAGTCGATGCTTGCGTGAATGTGTCCTTTTTTAGTGTTTAATTGTTTTGTCCTGATGAAAGAACAGGTCTTCCACACAATTTGATATTTATTATGCTTGTGTCGTTAGTCATTTTAGTGCTTCCTATATATATATATATATATATATATATATATATATATATATATATATATATATAGAGATATATATATATATATATATATATAATTATATATATAGATATAGAGAGAGAGAGAGAGAGAGAGAGAGAGAGAGAGAGAGAGAGAGAGAAGAGAGAGAGAGAGAGAGAGAGAGAGAGAGAGAGAGAGAGAGTACGAAAACCACATCCCCACGAGCGAGTCTTAATTTAAAACATTTAAAAGATAATTAGCAAACAATATTGCTTGCTACATAATATTACTGACATTGACTATAAAAGTCTCAATGATGAAGTATCAGATGTTCAAGTTAATTGGGTAATCGCTTGTTGAACGCTATTTCAACAAATATGTGTATTAAATTGGCTCTTAATCCTTATAATAATTTTTATTTAAACTTTTTGAAAACTTCATTTATTTCTGTAATAGAAGTGTAACAACCCACTGAATATGTGTATATTGTCTCATCAGCCCAATGGACGATCTGTGATTCCTATATAACATTTTGACTATGCATCAACAACATGACTATTCGGTTCTCAGTATGCCTGCGTAGTAAATAAATATTACAATTTGGTGATTTCAGCTCTGTTACTTTATAACACGTGGGTAAGTTGATCTAATTTAAATTTAATACCTAATTGACAAGAAAATAGATAATTTGCTGGCAGAATAACGAATTTATCCTTGTATTTTTAAATTGCTTTAAATTCATAATTGAAGAGCATTCTTGGCCCAGCAATAGTGTGCTCGATTCGGAACCGAGTGGGGAGGGGGGGGTTGCGGTTTGAGCCTCGGCGAAAGCACCTGGCTTTTCCTGTCCTTCGGATGAGAGTACAAACTGAGGTCCCGTGTCTCAGTAGAACCCTTACTGTTCAAGTGCCGTTAGATATCCCTTTGTCAATAACATGTTAATGAGTAGTTTACATCTGTGTATGAAATGCTCATTTGTCGTGTTCTAATGGACTTGAGTTTCGATTATCTATTGATATTTAGTCAATTTTACTACTTACCGACATCCGTTCAATCGCCGATTACAAAAAAAAAAAAAATGAAATTGTAACTGTAATTAAAATATAAAACTTTCATGATCAGAAACCTTTGAATAAATCTTCAATCTGTCCAGAATACATATACAAGTCTAATGAATATTGAACAAACACGGACTTCTGAAAATCAAGAGGAGGGATCAGGTGCCATGGATACGTGAATGTACCCTTTTGACAGGTAACAACCCAGTAATCGCAAACAAGGCTATCAACATTTGCGGAACGTTGACGTCAAAGGAGATTTTTGATATTCATGTGTCAATAACTTATCAGTAAGTAGTACATCTCTGTATGTGAAATATTCATACGTTGAACATGCCCTAGTACATCAGATCCTTTTGATGACGCCCATATCGTATCATCTGTATGAAATTACTACTTTAAAAAATGAAAAATATACGACGGCAAAATAGTTGTGTTCATCGTAAAGCCTCGTTGTCAATTTTGAGCTCGTGTCTGTAGTTCGTAAATATCCAAGTATGTAGGATGTGTGCTTAATTCTGCTGTAACTTTAATTTTACTTATTTGGGGATATATCGCATCAACATATGTATGAACATTGTCATTATCAAATGACGCAACGTCGTCAATATATATATATATATATTTTTATATATATATATATATATATATATATATATATATATATATATATATATATATATATAAATGTCAAATTAAAGGTCAGCGCTAGCTTTATTCTTATAAGCTTCTGAATGAAGTCTGTTCCGTGTGAATACATGAACAGGCCGGCCGATAAAGGGACACACTTGGTTCCAGTGGGAATACCAACCGTTTACTGAAAGACCGAGTCACCAAACATTGCAGATACATTCTCTATTTGAAATTCAGGCATTTTGATATCAATCTCAGCGTATTCATGTGTAGAAATAGAAGGAAATAAGTATTATGATAATCAATCATTACATAAATAATAACCGGGTACCACTTTTAGTGAAAAAAAATTGTCGATGATGCCAGTCAGTTTCTCTTTTCATTTCTATGTGGTATTTATATTAATGTGTTATGTGTAAAAGTAGCAAAGTCGTATATTTTGAAATTATGCATTTTTTAAAAAATGGTGTGTCTTTGAATTTTCTAAAATAATTTTTAAAGTAAAAATGAAGAAATACCAATACATAGTCAAAACTCAAATCCATCAAAATACGACAAATCAGAAATCTAAATGACTTCAACATGAAGAACAGCTGCTTAACTTTAACGGGATAGGACCAAGTTGTTGGGAAGGAGTCATCGTCTCCTGGCGGAATGCTACACCAGTTGCAAATGTTCCACGGAAAACCTCACCAGTGCGGTGAAAAGGTCCAGTTCGGTGAAGAGAATCTAGAGAATCTGATTTCTACCGCTTCTGAAAATAGCATTGTTAAAGCTGGAATTTATCCGTAACTGCTGTCATATCTGGGTGATATGTATACTAACATAATAATTAAGAATTTTTTTTTTCATTTTTTGGAAAGCATTGAGTATAAATGCAATGGATTATGGAAAAAAATATGTGCAGCACAATCCTTATATCTATATATATATTACCATTTTCTGTGAATCTGTAGTCAGCTGGTTACACGTGAAGTATTTCCCCTTTTCTGTCAGGAAATAATAAATCGAATTAAGGTTTATTTTTTATTTTAATATCATTTGGAAAGAAACTAGTGATATGGGAAATGTTGAGTAAGTGTCAGATTTGTTCTGAAGTTATTTTAAAATATTCGTTTGCACCGGACGGTTGAATGTATCAGAAGAGAATTGAAAATGCAAATGGCTATGCTGTATAATGTATTTACAACGACTTTGCGTTTGAATTCTGATATATTATTAATAGAATATACCATATGACGTTTTAGTGTGACTTTCGAGAAGGGAGACAGCTAATATTCATTCGTGACAACTGAATGTAGGCATTTTATTTGGCATTTTTTACCAATCAGCTGGGAACCACGATGACTGATTCGCATGTAACGTATGTAAGTATTTCACACGATACGATTGACAAATTGTTTCTGATAGGAATATCCGGTGAAGGCAAACAAATCAACCTGTTTATCAGAGATGCTTGACCAAGTTGCACTAGGCCTAGCTCTCATTTTTTCTTTTGTAACTACGGAACGACCTTTTTGTGGTCTTTGGTTCCAGTCATAACATCATAACATGACCTTGACATATTGCGATATGGGCCTGTAGGCTGTACAGTGTGCTACAGATGTATATTTAGTTTTGTGTTTCCCATTTCTTTCTGCAACTTTTGGTTGTGATATTCTATTCTTTATTGATTCATTCATGCATTCCTACGACAAAATGTAAAGCGGTTAACACTGTGGTCACGTGATTGCAAATACTGACAAATCCAATACATCGCTCTATATACTTGCAATGAAGGGAATTGTAGTCGGTATGTAAATATTATGATTTTTAAAGATTTAGTTCTTTCAAAGTGGGTTGCATGTGTATATAGGATTACTGGAATTCGTATTATATTTTCGTTTTTTAATAAACAACCATAATAATATGCCTTGAAAAACAAAATATATTATGTAACGCTTTGTCTGCTAGTACCAGTACCTATTGGTCACGTATTGTATTCAGCTCTGCTATAACTTCTGGGTCACTGAACACAAAAGGATGATGTGTTTTCATAGTTCTTTTAAGTTTTCGAATACGATATTAAAACGTCATTTTAGTTTTACAGCTATTTGTCAATTTGAAATGAAATAAATATGAACATGATTTGAAATATCCCTAACGTATATTTACTCCAGTAGCGGACATATTTGTTCTTTTTTTTATTTGTTAACGATATTAGATTAGATAAGATATTCGAAAAAAGATGCGAATTCGCAAAATTAGTTGTTATTGATAAACCTAATCTACATGTTGATATTGATATCAATCTCATATAACAATTATAATGTTTTATAACGATTTAGTCAAATGACAAACAAAAACAACTATTTTGTTTATGGTGACGTCATCATGAATGGACAAATGTCACATGTATTAACAGATACTTCTTACTGATGCTAGTATGTTGGGATTACAGAGCGTGTCATGTCTGACCAAAAAAAGTGACTCGTTTAGTTATGACTAGAAATGTCTCTCAGTTTGATGATTGTGCAGTTTGTATTCTAATGACAAGTTATATCAAATTTAAAATGTTAAATGCCCCCCTCCATGTTTCAGAACACACTTTTACAGATCAATTTTCTTTCCAAAACAACACATTTTATTCAACCCACATACCTTTGGTTTATCTATATCGTGTACCTTCACATAATACAATACTATGATTAGTTTAAAATTAAGATACAACAGTACATAAGAGTAATTAAAGTTGTTGAGTCATTAGTTTAGTAATTAAAGATGTCACGTTAGAGGAATATTGGACAATGGAAATATTTTTTTTCTGCTTTAAATTCCGATTCATGGTGCCTAGTTTTGGGACACTGGGTATACAGAATATGTGAGAACTAATGGTATATCCTGTCCTTGTATCCCACACTATCTCAGTAAAGGCCATGCCCCTGCCCTCCAAGAAGCAAACAATAAATGGTTAACCTAAACTGGCTCTTTCAAAAGCACACAACAATTGTATATTGACACACTCTACATATTCCCAGCTTTCAAATCAATATTTTGGATGGAATACTTGAGAAAGACCCGGAGTGCTTCATTCTTCTGTCGCTTTTTTTGTCCTACCGCTTCCGGCTATCCAGATACATTGAAACTTATTTCTGTTGTTTGAAATTATCCCTGCGCATGCATTTTTGTTGCACAGACTATTTTCGTGTCTTAAGTTTGAACCAAAAAACAATTAAGGTAAAATTGAGGAAATACCAATCAATATTGAAAACTCAAGTCCATTATAACACGGCGCATCAGATGTGCAAATGGTCTTAACATGAAGAACAATTACGAATCCCAAACGGGATAAGACCAGGTGTCTTCTGCTGGTATGCCACATACGTCGTAAATGTTCCATGGAAACCTAGTTCGATAAACGGGTCAAATTCGGTAAAAAGGTCAAGTTTAGTGATGAGTTCAAGTTTGGTAAAAGTATGATTGATAAAATGGAGTCACTGTCTGTGGCCGTGATCCAGAATGATATCTAATATCTCTGAGAGGGGAACTTCATAACGTTTAACAAGATCCCCGTATCGACCATAAAACTTCAACAATGTAACCTTGTGTAAGATATTCTGTTTTCAATAGAGAATAATATCAAAGTGAAATGAAATGAGAGCCTGTCATTGATTTATCACAAACAATATTTTTATAAAATATTATGTGTATAAAGGTAATCATTGTTGTACTAATGTTTCTAAACCAATATGGTCTCATTACCGAACTTCATACGGATTTGAAAGTGCAGAATAAAACTCGATCCAAGCTACAGCTTCTGCTATTCAGATGAGTTGATCAATCGATCACTTGTTATTTTAATGTCCTCAGATTTCAAATAAATGCAATTTTAAATTTTATAAGATTTACATTCTCTTTCGGTGATTTGGCTAATAGAACGACTCACTAGATTTTTTATATTTTTTTACATTATTTAAACACATATATTCTTACACACACACACACACACACACACACACACACACACACACACACACACACACACACACACACATATATATATATATATATATATATATATATATATATATATACATTTATTTCAAACCTTACCAAAGTTTTCTGCTGCATGATTATTTAAGAAATTAGACCCAATTTGTTCATAACTTTAGTTTTGAAATCCAAACTGAAATCATTTAATAATACCACTTGTCAGTACACGAATACACCCGCATATATGTGTATTGTATTATAAATTTAAATGTGTCATGTTTTACAAAGGTATTCAATACATCTTCAATCTTGTTTATAATTATTGGTGTTCTATATAAAAACTCACCACAACAGTGCCAACTTTGTTTATGAAAATACCCTAGCTACGTTTGATAAATGCAATTATATAAAAAGGCGAAACACATACGGACAGTATCTACTCTTCAAAATGGTTCGTGTTAGCTGTTTGATCCTCCTTGTGGTTTGCGTCGCCTTTGTTATCGCCGCGCCGGCGAAAAGGGTATGTCTTTGATACTTTGCATGTGTTTCCAGTTTGCAGAAGTGCAGACATTCGATATTGTTTACTAAATGTTTTCAGTTTTTAAATTGTAAAAAATGCAAACGTTTTTCTGGGTTAATTGAATTTTTATATTCGAATTAAACTTGAATGGTATATATTTGTATTTGTGTTGAGTTCACCGTTTTTGCCTCTCTAGTAGAAGTAGTAGTAGCAGTAAGACTATATGATGTAGTTACAGCATTTGGCGATGTTTTATTTACTGGTATTTTCTTCTTTTTGTCTTCAAATTTTTAGGGAGCCGAACATCGACTGAAGGGTAAGTGAACTTAAATATAAACTTCTAGTACATTTCATTGTTAAACGAATAACAATCAGAAGTATGTAATTTATATAGATGCCTCCCACTGGCTCTGATTTAGCTTTGACAGGTACTTACTGTACACAAATTTAGTTTCAAAGTACTACCGTTATTATTGAGATCAACCTGTTTGTCAAATCGAGTAATGGAACAATGTTTGCACTAGTTAGACGCGAATGTGCTAAACAGCGATTAATATGGCGCTTCATACCCTGTCATGGGGGTGCCCCTTCAGTCCATCATTGTCGTTACATATGCAACCGATGATGTTTGAATTTCTGAAGAGCTTAGCCTGGACTCCTGGCCCAATCATCCTTCGTTGATAGGACCAGGCGTAATACAATTCATGTGACCAACTTATCAGCACAAATCAGGACTGAAAATAATCACGTGACCAAGACACCAGATATAGAAAATGCGCATCTCTATGTTAGTAAGTGGAAAATGGCGGTATCCGTTTTCGGAATTCAGACAGGCAATTATATTCTTGTAAATGTAGTAAACAATGTACTTCCACAATGATTGGTTGCAATCTGTGCTCACATCATGCGACAAATACGCTGTAAATTCGTTGTAGTTTCCTCCGTTAGTTTGATCGGAGCAACCCAATGTATCGGGTGGAAACCCAAGTTGTGGCGGTAGAAATACCATGTACTGAAGTCCTGGGGTTCATCAAAAAGTATAATACATTATGACATTGGATGACGCGGGCTACACTAATCGCTGTCTGGTTAGTGTAAAAAAATAATAAGCTACGGGTTAAGCTACTACTGCACATACATACTTCTCACACTAGATGTTTTAACATTGCACATATATACACGTGTGGAAGTCAATTTCATATAGTTTTAGCAATTAGTCTAGCACATATAAATCACTCTGATTATATGTTAAGCGTAGAAGAGACTGGTTATGAAATGATGTTATGAATTCGATAAGGCTGTAAGAGTCTTTGTTCTGTATAAATTTGGGCCATAGCTCATAGTTCGGTTGGTACGTTCTTCAATTTATCTAGTATCTTTGTTCATAGCTGTACAGTCCAACAGACACTGAAGTAGTATGTCAGTTGGGATGCATAACTTAGGCGCACCAACAATAAACGCCCTAACATCAATATGTTTTTGACGTTTGGGTTGCAGAAATGGGCAGTGGATCAGGAAGTGCTCTCGGTTTTCAGGTGCGGAGTAACATAGTTCGCATGTTCGCTTTACTGAATGCTGGTCAAAATTAGCCTTGTTAGCCTGAAATGTATAGGTTTTTTTAGGATTCTTGCTTTTACTGTTGCTCCTTTAAATTCCCTTGGGCTAAATAATACGTATTTCCAGATTGGATGAAGATTCGTTATAAGCTAGTCCTGTATTGAGATGAAGCGTAGTGATTTTTAATTATCTTTCCAGTAGACATTTCCAGTAGTTTTTACTTTCTGTTTTGTATATATATGCTGTATTAGATTCAAACAATCTAAGATACCAAAGCATAAATCTTTAGGATGTTCAGGATGCGTGGTCTTTCAATAGACTGTCGGCATTCCCATGGGAACCAATTGTGCTCCTTTATTGACCGACCTCTTCCTTTATTCATACGAAGCAGACTTAATTCAGAAACTGCTGAATCAAAAGAAAAAGAGGTTAGCGGTGTCCTTTAATTTGACATTTAGATATATCGACGACGTTTCGTCAATTAATAATGACAATTTTCATACATATGTCAATGCGATATATCCCAGCGAACTAGAAATTAAAGATACAACAGAATCATGCATAAACACTTCATCATACTTAGACATTTTACTTAATATAGACACAAACGGGAAATTAGCAACTAAGCTATATGACAAGCGGGACCATTTCGGCTTTCCCATCGTAAATTTTCCACATTTAAGTAGTAATATCCCTAAGTCATCCGCATATAAAATTTAGATTTCACAAATAATCCGTTATGCCGGGGCGTGTACAACATGTGAAGATTTCATTTACAGAGGTAAACTACTCACTGACAAATTATTGACACAGGGATATCGAAAACCGCGTTTAATGTCAACGTTCCGCAAATTTTACGGTCGGTATAATAGTCATGTTTGCGATTACTCTGTTTCACTAAGTGAAATGTTGAGTTGCCTTTTCGTTGGCGGTTGTTGAGACGTCTGTACCTATTGTGACGAAAATTCACTGCTCACGTATTTCATTGGACTTGACTGTGGACTCACGCGGGTGTGACCGGTCGACATGGGATGCTTACTCTTCCATGGCACCTGATCCCACCTCTTTGTTTCCAGAGGTCCACCTTTGTCCAGTTTTACCGAATTTGTATCTATGTCCTGGATATTCTATTGATTTATACTTTGGTATCTGAGATTTTTTATAATATTTCGATGTAATAAAACATTTATGACCCTCTGTTTCGGGATACATCCGGAATTGTCTCTATGATAATGTTTTTGTTTTATTTCATCGGGCGTCGCCCTCGGGGATAACCCATTGCAGTGAGACAATTCGGGATGTATCCCCCCCACAAAGGGTCATGATTGTATACTTTCAGTACGAAATGTTTCTTTAGAATAAGCTGGTACGGAAATACAAGTCAATTAGCTTTAACACTTTCACAGAAAAATGTCTTGGAATATTAATACTCTGGGACACAATGGCCTAATAGCAGCGAATCCACCGGATTGTAAAAGCATATTAAAATTGAAGTAAATTGGAAAAAAAATGTCTCGTCAAAATTCAATGCTGTTTTGAAAGACAGCAAAATACTACAAAATATTTTACGGATATTTACTCGAACGCTTAAACCATTCAGTTAATTCCAGTAAAATCTCGTTGAATAATAAAATAGGCATGCTGTGATGTGATGAAACATGGAAAAAAACAATGCTGATGTAATTAGTTTAAAAGATTATACCAGTCTTCAGTCATTCCAACATTATCATTAATGTGACTTCGTCTCTCACATCATGAGTCGTATGTCATATAATTAATTTAAATTGAATACAAGATAAACAGCATAAATCTCTACACAAACGATAAATTAAACTTATTGAAACTGAACTGTGTTCATTTTGTCAATAACCTGAAGACATCCTACTGAATCATCATCGTCACTTAATCAGCGTATGTTCCATCCACTATCAAACGATGTGCTAACTATGGCGGTCTTTGTCACTCAATCAGCGTATGTTCCATCCATTCTCAAATGATGTGCTAACTATGGCGGTCCTCGTCACTCAATCAGCGTATGTTCCATTCACTCTCAAATGATGTGCTAACTATGGCGGTCCTCGTCACGTAATCAGCGTATGTTCCATCCACTCTTTAAATGATGTGCTAACTATGGCAGTCCTCGTCACTTAATCAGCGTATGTTCCATCCACTCTCAAATGATGTGCTAACTATGGCAGTCCTCGTCACTTAATCAGCGTATTTTCCATCCACTCTCAAATGATGTGCTAACTATGGCGGTCCTCGTCACTTAATCAGCGTATGTTCCATCCACTCTCAAATGATGTGCAAACTATGGCAGTCCTCGTCACTTAATCAGCGTATTTTCCATCCACTCTCAAATGATGTGCTAACTATGGCGGTCCTCGTCACTTAATCAGCGTATGTTCCATCCACTTTCAAATAATATAACTAGTCACTAGGGTAGGTCAGATTCACATGTTATGTTATTTTATTTAGTTTTGTTTTCTCAAGTTAAATTTATACATTTGTCTTATTATTTTGTATTAACCGGATACATATGTTTGATTGTACCTAAATCAAGTTAATGAATTAGTTTTTATAGTTTTATAAAAGGAAGCGTACAAAATGAGTATGAACGTCATTTTAGCATAGTTAAGCATAGTGAGTTGCGCCATATTATGCAAACTACTTAAAGAAGATCAAATTCATTAGTGCAAATTAGTTATAAGATTCACCAGTACACCTTGTTTTTCTCGAAATTTACATTGAATCAGAAAAAGCTCTGTTTTACCAAAAAAAAAAAAAAAACGAATTGAAAAGGGAAAAGCTATATCTAACTCATTAATGTAATGTAAAATGTCTATATTGAAACATATATAATAGTGTTGGTACAGGCCATTATACCGGCATTACCATTGTTTTCTATATTTTATTTTGAAATCAACTCTTCTTGTTAGGGAACTATTAATGGATATTATAAACATAGTGCCAAAGTTATAATGCCAAATATAAACATAGTGCCAAAGTTATAATGCCAAATATATACATAGTGCCAAAGTTATAATGCCAAATACAAACCTAGTGCCAAAGTTATAATGCCAAATATAAACATAGTGCCAACGTTATAATGCCAAATATAAACATGGTGCAAAAAGTTATAATGCCAAATATAAACATAGTGCCAAAGTTATAATGCCAAATATATACATAGTGCCAAAGTTATAATGCCAAATATAAACATAGTGCCAAAGTTATAATGCGCAGACGATCATATAAACATTGTACCAAAGTTATAATGCCAAATATAAACATAGTGCCAACGTTATAATGCCAAATATAAACATGGTGCAAAAAGTTATAATGCCAAATATAAACATAGTGCCAAAGTTATAATGCCAAATATATACATAGTGCCAAAGTTATAATGCCAAATATAAACAAAGTGCCACAGTTATAATGCGCAGACGATCATATAAACATTGTACCAAAGTTATAATGCCAAATATAAACACAGTGCCAAAGTTATAATGCCAAATATAAACATAGTGCCAAAGTTATAATGCGCAGACGATCATATAAACATAGTGCCAAAGTTATAATGCCAAATATAAACCTAGTGCCAAAGTTTTAATGCTAAATATAAACCTAGTGCCAAAGTTATAATGTCAAATATAAACATAGTGCCAAAGTTATAATGCTCAGACGATCATATAAACATAGTGCCGAAGTTATAATGCCAAATATAAACATAGTGCCAAAGTTATAATGCCAAATATAAACATAGTGCCAAAGTTATAATGCCAAATATAAACATAGTGCCAAAGTTATAATGCTCCGACGATCATATAAACATAGTGCCAAAGTTATAATGCCAAATATAAACACAGTGCCAAAGTTATAATGCCAAATATAAACATAGTGCCAAAGTTATAATGTCAAATATAAACATAGTGCCAAAGTTATAATGCTCAGACGATCATTTCTGTAAACTTGACTGTATCAGTTCAGCTCCAATTTAAAACGCATCTAAAGAGAAGGTGGTATCACACAAGGTCAAATAATAAAATGATAGCCGAAATCCGTTTAAAAGTAACCACGGTAAATAGATGACTACCATAGCGTTAGAAACCTTTGGAATTTGAATGATGTTATCAGTGCCAAATATGTCTTTAGTATAAGATCATAAGCTGGTATCGAAATACCAGGCACTACGTTTCTGTATACCCACTTGGACTCAAGCAGTCCACCAGCAGTGGCAACAACCTAGTGGTTATAAATATTATAAACATAATACCAAAGTGAAAATGCTCAAGACGATCGTTTCCGTCAATTAAACGTCATCAGTTGAGCTCCAATTTAAAAATGTATGTGTATTTTTTTTAAAGAGAAAATGGTATCATACAAGATAGAATAATAAATAAAAAAGTATAGCCGAATTCCGTCTAAGAGTAAACACTGTAAATAGATGACGATCTTGGCTTTAGAAAACTTTGGAATTTAATTGGTGTTATCAATCCCAAATATTTCTTTAGTATAAGATTATTAGCTGAATTGATCGTCAGTTTGTGTCATCACAATTGCCGTGTCATTCTTTGATAATTTTGATTTTATAACAAAAACGAAATTTGAAAAGTCAAATACAGAATCACAATTTGTCCACTGCCATGAGATGCTCGCATTTGTTTCATAGATATAACTGCATTATGTCCGCTTTGTGTCTATGTTTAAACAAAATTGTTACATTTTCTCCATGTATCCTTTCTTCCAAAGATTGACAGTTGCACTTTGTTGGCACCCCCTGTTGACTGGTCACAAACGCAGTAAAATTCAAATGACATTAAGTGAGGGGTAACAGCGGTCACAATTGGTACAGGCGACTCAACGCTATCGAACACGTCATTCCACATCTCATTCAGTGAAATAACATAATTGGTAGTTATACCGACCCTTTAATAATTCGGAATGTTGACATCAAACGTATTGTCCTGTGAGAAAAAAAATTCAATGTAAGTGGTTGTGATTGTAATATATTGAACAAATCACGGTTTATCAGGTCATTTACGAAATATAAACAATATACGGGTGATATTACTTTTTTAAAATTATGGAAAATTGACAATCGTTACGTTTGCTGTGAAGCCTTATTGTTAATTCCCGTCTCCGTCAATGCTAAGTAAAATATGCATGTGTTGGATATATATATATATATATATTATATATATATATATATATATATATATATATATATATATATATATATATATATATATATATATAGTGACATCTTTCATTTCTAGATTGTCGGTATACAGTGACGTTAATGTAAAAAAGATGCTGGAATTTCTACTGGACAATATATTTGTACTGTTCGGAGACGTGGTCTTTCAACAAACTGTAGGCATTACTATGGTAACGAATTGTGTACCTTTATTGGCTAACATGATCCTTTATTCATACAAAGCAGACTTCATTCAGTTACTGCTGAATCAATTTGACATTCAAATGTATCGACAACGATTTGTCAATTACCAATGACATTTGTCATTCATATCACAATGCGATGTACCCTTGCGAATGAAAAATTAAAGATACAACAGAATCCAGCACACACATTCAATACTTAGACAATTTACTTACTGTAGACACAGACGGGAAAATAACAACTAGGCTATACGACAAACGCGACAACTTCAGCTTTCCCATCGAATATTTTCCACAGTTAAGTAGTAATATTAGGCTATACGACAAACGCGACAACTTCAGCTTTCCCATCGAATATTTTCCACAGTTAAGTAGTAATATTACACAACCTTCAGCAAATGGAATCTATATTTAACAAATGAATCGATATGCCAGAGTGAGTTCAACTTATTCACATTTCATATACAGATGTTAACTACTCACTGACAAGCTCTTGATACAGGGATATCGAGGTCAATAGTCACTGACAAATTATTTACTTGAGCACTTAAACTTTGGTATCATATTTATAATATTTTTAACCACTAAATTGTTGTCACTGTTGGTGGACCATTTGAGTCCCCGAGGGGATACATAAGCCTAGTACCTGGTAATTTGGTACCATCTGATAATCTTATACTAAAGTCATATTTGGCACTGATAACACCATTTAAATTCTAAATTTTTCAAAAGTCAAGAGAGTCATCCTTTAACAGTGGTTAATTTTAGACGGATTTGGCTATACATTTAGATGTAATGTTGGCATTGTCTTTTACCACTTTTCCTTAAGAAAACCTTTTTGTAAAATTGAAGCTCAACTGATCAAGTCTAATCGACAGAAACGATCGTCTTGAGCACTTTAACTTTGACATTATGTTTATAATATTTAGGGTTATCGAAAACCGCATTTGATGTCAACGTTTCACAAATTTCACGGTCGGTATAATAATCTTATTTACGATTACTCGAAGTGAACTTCATTCATTAAGTAAAATGTTGATTTGCCTGCTCGATGGTGATTGTTGAGACGTCTGTACCAATTGTCAGGTGGAAGCAGGTGCCATGTGAGAGTCAGTATCCCTTTTTGACCGGTCACACGCGTCCTGAGTCCAAAGTCCATTTCAAATGAAAGATGTCAGGAGAAAATTATCGTCACAATTGATACACATGACTAAACAATCACTATCGAATGGGTAATCCAACGTTCTCTTTTGTGAAACAGAGTGATCATAGCATAAATATTGCGGAACATTGACATTATCGCGATTTTCGATATCCATATATCAATAACTTGTCAATAAGAGTTTTACCACTGTATAAGAAATGTTCATATGTTGAACATGTTTTGGAATATTTGATCATTTTTTAGATATAAATACTGCATTGAGGTGATTGAGGGACGATTCTTCTGAAAAGTGAAAATATATGGAATGCGATGACATACATATTGACATTCCTTATATTAATAGAAAAAATGTCGGTAATGAATTTACAAAAAAATAAATAAAGGTCACAGCTAGCTTTTCTACTATTGACTTAAATGCCTCTAAATGATGTCTGATTCATATGAACAAAGATACGGGCCGACTTTTAAAGGTGAATAATAATTTCGCAATGAAATGCAAACGGTCTCCAAAATTACATAATTATGTATTGTCTATCTGAGTATTTGTTTATCAAGTTCATTGTAATTTTGTGGCGAATCAAAATGCAATGGGCCAAATATAAGTATCATGATAACCAATGACTGTGTAGTTGAATTGCCGGGCACCATTTTTTGTGACAGAAACAATGGTCTCTGAAACGTCTCTGAGGAAGTTCTGTATCATGTTAACGTATTTCCATCAAACACTGATTTTTATTTTTAATAGAAAGAAGAAACTTATTGGAAGAACTCAGAACTCTTCTAAAGCGCCAATACGGTAAATATCATAATCATTTAATCTTTCTGTTGCTGTTTTGTTGTTTGCAATTAATTTACATTCTTTCTATCATCATCATCATCATCATCATCATTGCATCATCATTATCATCATCATCATCATCATTATCATCATCATTATTATAATTATTACTGTTATTATTAATTAATTATTATTATTATTATTATTATTGTTATTATTATTATTATTATTATTATTAATGGTAGTAGTAGTTGTATTAGTTATATGGCAGTTTTATAAGTTTTTCGTTATCATACTTTGTTTCTTATTAATTTGATTATCAAATCATTGAAATTATCGTTAACTTTCCTATCTCCACTTGGCAGTGTTTAAATATGAGACTACCATCGATTGACAATAAACATCGCATTTTCATCAGTCCAGGACATTAGTCAAATGTTGTTGTACTGCACCTTAGACATGGGTCGTCTCAACACATACTGAAATGTACCATAACATATTATTCTTACAAGGCAAAATAAAATCAAGTAAAGCAATTCTGGATAATCTGTATGCTACATATTTCATACATATACAATTCGTGTCCTGTACATTGGCTTCTGTACCGCATATTTGAAATATACATATCAAAATTTGATCGATGACCGATGATCATTAAATTAACTTGAATGATTGCATGATAAGCGTGCCACAATGCCATCCACTCTACATGTTTTATATATTTCATGTCAGGAATAAGCAAAGCGACTTATATTTGCACTTGTTTTTATTTTTTTTTTAAATCGTCGGTATGCATTATTTCGAATAAAATGGATGAGTAAATAGGGACATATTGATGAAAGAAAAAAATACAATGGATGAGTTATATATATATATATAAACCTCTTTATAATGACCCTCATTTTCTTTGCCACTTCGCTTTACGCCACATTTTTTCAAAAACCTATTTTCATATTTCCCCTATAATTTCATTTAATGTTTCCCTCACTTATCGCCAAACCGCTTTTGAATACAAAATTTCGGTTGCACAAATGGTTGCAGTATAACAGGGTTTTACTATATTTAAGACCTTTTTATAATATTTTCATTAAAGCCCTTTTTACTTCTGTGGATCTATATTGTTAAATTACCAACACAATGAATGAGTAAATCGAAAAAATGAGATAAAAGGTATTTTTTAAAGAAAATATTTAGAAAAATAGTTCATCAAATGTTAGAAAAACCCCCAAAAGTTGGTATTCCAGAGACATATTTAAAGTGTCAACACAGGTCACTAAGTCATTTCCGGACTGTTGTAAACGATGGCGGTTGTTGAGACGTCTGTACCTATTGTGACGAGGATTCACTCCTAACATATTCCACTGGACTTGACTGTGGAATCACAGCGGGTGTTACCAGTCGACAGGGGATGCTTACTCCTCCATGGCATCTGATCCCACCTTTTAGTTTCCAGAGATCCGTGTTTGTCCATTTTTACCAGATTTGTATCTATTTCCTGGACATTCTGTTGATTTAAACTTTGGTATCTGATATTTTTTTTACATATTACTTACATCTGAAGACAATGGGAACTCTAAGTTTAGTTTACATAGGTACTACAGTAATCAGTTTCAGTAAATCGTGATATTGTTAACTGCGTAATAAAATCATTATGGGACAATTGATAACAGCAAGACACGAAATTTAAAAAATCTCCATGATCATGTTGAAATTCCAAAACACTGTAAGCTACGTTAAAGTCAAAATTTGCTTTAAAGTAAATAAATCAGAATTAATTTTAAGACGTCACAGTTTTTCATTGGTGAATATGACACAATGAAATATATTCAGAAGAGTGAAATGTATGAATCTCTCTCTCTCTCTCCCTCTCTCTCTCTCTCTCTCTCTCTCTCCATTTTTTTCAAAAGCTAAGATACTCATCTTTTACAGTGGCTACTCTTAGACGGATTTGGCTATACATTCAGATTTATTATTTAACCTTGTATGATACCACTTTCGCGTTAGAAAATAGATGTAAATTTTAAATTGGAGCTCTAGTGTTGAAGTCTAATTGACAGAAACGATTGAGCATTATAAGTTTTGAATTATGTTTATAATATTTATAACCACTAGGTCGTTGCTACTGCTGGTGTACCGCTTGGGTCCCCGAGGATATACATAAACCTAGTACCTGTTGTTATTTCGGTACCAGCTGATAATCTTATACTAAAGTTATATTTGGCACTGATAACACCATTTAGATTCAAATGTTTTCTAAAGCTAAGGTCGTCATCTGTTTACAGTGGTTACTTTTAGGCGGATTTCGGACATACTTTTAATTTTTCATTTGGCCTTGTATGATACTTTTTTCCCTTTAGAAAATACATGAACATTTTAAATTGTAGCTCAACTGATGAAGTCTAATTGACAGAAACGATCACCTTGAGCATTATAACTTTGGTATCATGTTTAAAATATTTATTGAAGAAAAGTATAAAAAACAAAAAATCCAATCAATATGAAAAAAGTGGAATGTAAACAAAAATAAGTATAATAGATATAAGTCTTTGAATAATTTTTAGGCTGATGTAAATACTTTTATCAATTATTACATATGTCAGTGCGATATATCCCAGCAAACGAGAAATTAAAGATACACCAGAATCAAGCACACGCGCTACATACTTAGATATTTTACCTATTATAGACAGAGACGGAAAATTAACAAATACGTTATACGACAAACGCATCAATTTCGACTTTCTCATCGTATATTTTCTACATTTAAGTAGTAATATCCCACAACCACCTGCTTATGGAGTATATAGAGATGATTACATGGTAAAATCCATATCACATATCATATTACCCCAAGGGCTCAATATCAGACCGAGGGCTTTAATTTTTCAATAACTTAGTAGTGTATAATAACTTAGTGATAATAAGTGTATACATGTATACAGTTATGCAATACCTTTTCGCCTTCTTTTGACATTGTAAACAAACAATATGTCTTACGCAACGCTTAGCCTGGGATCCTGGCTCAATGATGCTGACGCTGTCAGTATTTCGACGAAGTAAAATTGGAACAGGAACCCAGGCTAACACAACGCTCCGTTTAAAGTCGATAAGTCCCGAGGTGTCCCGTTTCATAAAGTCCAAAGTGCGTGATACGGATTTTTGTATGACCGGTCTGATATTGGCTAGTTGATTTTGGCGACTTGCAAAACTTACATAAAAAGTATATGATAAATATACTCTTAGACGGATTTCGGCTATACTTTTACAGATATTATGTGGCCTTGTATAATACAACTTTCTCTTTAGAAAATACACATGACATTAAAATTGGAGCTCAACTGATGAAGTCTAATTGACAGAAACGATATCGTTTTGAGCATTATAACAATGGCAGTTTGTTTATAATATATATAATAAAAGTCACAGACACTACAGCATATGTTTCTAGGATATCCATGACAATTACAAATTATTGAAACAGGGACATCGACAACCGAATATGATGTCAACGTTCTGCATATTTTACGGTCGGTATAATAGTATGCTGGGGTGGTTGCCCTCTAAGTGAAGTGTTGAGTTGCCTGTTCGATGACGCTAGTGAAACCTCTGTACCAGTTGGAACGATTGGATTTGACTGTTGACGCCGTGTGTGAGCGGGACTTCTTACTCCTTCATGGCACCTGTTTCTACCTCTTGGTTTCCAGAGGTCCGTGTTTGTCCATATTTAACAGATGTGTATCTATATTCCGAAACTCCTGGGGGTCAGTACTTTGGTATCTGATATTTTTTATATTGTTAGTAGATAATTTGTGAATTCCTAGATGTTGACAGTTTTCACCCTTTAAAACCATTTTGTTCTCTTAAATAATGTGGTATATATTTTTTTTATTTATATCCGATGAAGACGAAGGCAACGGGTCTACTAGTAAGTATTGTGTATACTGTAATTAAGATAATAAGTTTAAGGAAGTTCAGATAAATTTAACATCGTAAAATATCATTTGAAATGTCAATAGTCAGTACTACAATTATATGAAACATAAAAGTGATTTGTGCACTGTTTTTTTAATTTATTTTTTTTTTTTGAAAACGAGATTATGATGGCAAACCATTAACCATTAGACCAATGACTTCACAAACACATTGAGAGTAAAACAATGTGATAGACTTAACTATGTGTATTATTGCATTGTGTGTATTTACGTTCAAATAGCGAAGATAATTCTAACAAAATAGTGACTTTTCTTTTTGATCTCTTTCATTTCATTTTCATTTCAAGCTACAGCACCTTCTAACAGCGACTCTTCAGGTAAGTTATCTTGAATAGTCCGGATATACCAACATCATAATAACAGTTTCTATAGAAATATTTTCCGTACACCGAATTTCGATTGTAAAATTATAATTATATTCTTCGTTCGCTTTGAAGGTTTCTTAATTACGTCATCTCTATTTTGTTTAATGTGTTTGAGTTGCCTGTTCGATGACGCTAGTGAAACCTCTGTACAAATTGGAACGATTGGATTTGACTGTTGATGTCATGTGTGACAGGGACTTCTTACTCCTTCATGGCACCTGTTTCTACCTCTTGGTTTCCAGAGGTCCATGTTTGTCCATATTTAATAGATCTCCTCATTCCCTATGACCTTTCCTACCCTCCTCATCTTCTTCACTCTATCTTTCTCCTCCCTCCATCTCTCTCCTCTCCTCTCACTTCTCCTATCCCTTCTATTCTTCCTCCTATACCTCCCCTAGCCCTCCCTCTGTACCTATATTCTGAAAATCCTGGGGTCTGTACTTTGGATTCTGAGATTACTTATATTGTTAGTAAATAATTCGTTAATTCTTACATGTTTACAGTTTTCACCCTTTAAAACGACTTTGTTCTCTTAAATAATGTGTTATATATATTTTTTCATTTATATCCGATGAAGATGAAGGCGACGAGTATACTAGTAAGTATTGTAGTATTGTGTATACTGTAATTAAGATAATCAGTTGAAGGAAGTTTATACAAATTTAACATCGTAAAATATCATTTGAAATATCAATAACACGTACTACAATTATATGAAACATAAAAGTGATTTGTGCACTGTTTTTTGTTTATGGTTTTTTTTTTGTGAAAACGAGAGATTATGATGCAGAAACACATTGAGAGTAAAACAATGTGATAAACTTAACTCTGTGTATTATTGCTTTATGTGTATTTACGTTCAAACAGCGAAGATAATTCTAACAAAATAGTGACTTTCCTTTTTGAATTCTTTCATTTCATTTTCATTGCCAGCTACAACACCTTCTAACAGCTACACTACAGGTAAGTTATCTTGAATAGTCCGGATATACCAACATCATAATAAGAGTTGCTATATAAATATTTTCCATACACCAAATTTCGGTTGTAAGATTATAATTATATTCTTAGTTCGCTTCGAATGTTTCTTTATTACGTCATCTCTAATTTTTTTTAAACATATTTGTTTTGAAAAACGTGAATCATTATACAAAGCAATGAATTGGTAAAAAGATAAATTTTGATTTAAGATATCTTTTCAATGAGTATTGAAAGCATATGGTATGCAAAGTGCTCTTTCATTTATTTGCCAAACAGAGTCTTTTCTGTGCCAGAAATTTTTGATAAAGATTTAGTTTCAGCTAAAATCGAGCGATAAAGATTCATTTAAAAAAAAAAAAATAAGATACGTTTCGAGTACAATATGTTGTAAATGAATGCATGATGTCATTAATCAGTAGACAAAGGATTTATCCTGATTGTAATTGGGTATGATGTTAAAGGGGGATTAGTGTAACATATACTTGTTTTTATCAGATCTGTTGTCAATTAATGCATTTTGTTTTAAAGTTTACTTACAAGTAATCTTTTAATATCTAAACGTCCATAATCTATAAGATACTAACACAATATGAATTTGTGTTTACATGAATACATTTTCTTTTGCATGGTGACTGTCAAAACAGATGATGATTATGATGATGATGATTATGATGATGATGATGATGATGATGGTAAGTATGACAAAATTGTTTCTAATAAAACATCTATAAGATGCTACGTACAGGCACACACACACATACACACACACACACACACACACACACACACACACACACACACACACACACACACACACACACACACTTATATAGCGACCACCTGTCTTACGCGACCGGCGACCCCTGTATTTTTTCCGCCGGTAGTTGTCTTACTTGCGTATTGTGACTGCTTACACTTACTACTGTAAGGAAGATAACTCTTTAATAATTCAGGCGGGGCATTTCGAAACCTAATCAACAACATGGCGCAATACACGATGTTTTGACAGTCACAACACATCTGTAGGGTATCAATTCACGGCCTGGGTAGTAATTAGACACTCAGACGTGCTTTATGATATGGTGGTTTTACAACCAGGTATTAATAATCATCGTTCACTGATTGATATTTTGTTTTCAATTATCAATTAATGGCCTAAGTTTCCGATGATGATTATTCGGTGATGATACTTAAAGATGCCATTGTAAATTCTAACAAGTTTTGTATTCGAAAACAAAATCAATATGCTTTTGAAACACCCCCGATTTAATATTCCACAAGCAGACATTTTTGTTAAATGTTTTCAATAGAAATCGGCTCGCAGTTCCGCTATAAAAGGCGAGGCCGCAGAACGACTGTTATTTCTGTACTCACAAAGCGAAACAATGGACAGATGGCATGTAATTAAACATACAATGTACTCAAATCATAAACATTCCACATTAATGTTTACATAAAAGACTTAAGGTACGTAATAAATAGATTTTATAATTAGTTTTAAATTATTTATTGTAGTATCCATAAAATAATATTCACTTTGAACGTAAATATAAAAAACCTACCAGTAATATGTACCCTTTCGTTATGTTGTTTATATATTCTGGTGAACTCGGTAATTAGAGCAGTTGGGTCGCGCAACCTAAAGATAAGGTACACCTTCTCCCATTTTTTGTACTAAAATTACATCTATTAAACATTATATGAGACATAAATGTGAAACACTGCTATCAATTTATTCGCAATGGATGTTCAGTGGGTCCTGTAAAACGATCCGAGTGTTCGATTATATTTTTCCGAGTTAACTTTGGTCTGACATGCATTTGATTCGTTTTCGGAAGTGAGGACATTCATATCATAACATGTGGTCTGAGCTCCCCTTTGTTTATGATTTTACGATTTTCTCATGGGGAATTTGGAATTATGTTTGATATCTTTATGTTTAAACTGTTTAATTACATGGTAGTGAACTGTATATTAACCGTCAAAATATCGAGATAGAGTAAATTGACATTCTTGATATCAATATTTATTTTCAACATGCAGATGACATTACTTTACACATTTGTTTTATGCGACTGTAGTTAGACGATGACGTCTTTTATATCGGTTTTGGGTTTTCAGAAAATTGAACAATTATGGCTATCAATGGAAGTAAAACACTGGGGAGGTTTCATAAACATTATTATTATTATTATTATTATTATTAGTAATAAATAAGAATTTCTTTAAAAGTTCAGATTACAGCTTTAATCAGCGAAAGACTAAGACTTAAAAGAAAAAAAATCGAAAAGGATGCACATTGTGATAAGGTGTCTTTACAAACGAGTACATTTAAATATCATCGCTGAACGATTGCTATTTTTGTTTTCTTGTATTCTGAAATACAGTTGGGGTATTTATTTTACATCTTATCTTATCGAACATCACTGATTGATTAGCAAGTCAAAATCTTGATCCGAACAGTAAAATCACCTGCGCTCGTAGCATTGGATTATGTCAAATAAAATGAAAAGTAGATAAAATTCACCTGTCTACATCTTTCTGTATATTGTTACACTAATTTGCGACTTAACAACACAGATCACCGACTTTGACCACTTTTTAAATATTTGTCTCGTTTTTAGTTTTAATAATGTGTCGTATCTTCGATGTATACAGTTGTATCATGAATTAATTTAGATTATATAATAGATTAAATTATTAAATATTCTCATTATTTACATGTTGTACATGTACAGGGATTTTCCTATGCATATTTTTTGGTCCGGTTACAGTACCCTTCCCAATGCAAAATTGCCCGTATTTCCCCCTAAATATAAAAATATAAAAAATATGTAACAATTTCCTAGACCCTGCAGGTATATGTATAAACCTTACTTTTGATCGAACAAAATGTGTTGAAAAAAATGTTTTGAAAAATTCCTACTTCATATCCCCATACCGCTGACAAATTTGTAATTGTTTCTCCGGAAAATCAAGTCCTACAGCACGTAGTTTAGTTATATTGGATATTATCATTTATATCTACACTCGAAGCGCGAAACATGCGAAGTCCTAGAGGCTGAATAAAACTCATCGAATTTTACCTGTACTTTTGTGTATACCGTGTCTACAGAAGTTTCAACAGAAATATCATCTCTGCATCCAGTGAAGTTTTCAGCAATGTACAAACAGCAACAAACAAAGAAATGGTTAGTTCATCCATAGTAAATACAAAATTTATTCCATTTTTCTAAAGAACACACTCCTCCCAAACATAAACAAAGCGACCTGCTTCCCACTAAAACTAATAACGTGCTCTATTTTATTTATCTTTCACCCAAACGGCATCCATACTGACAATAAAGCACTTTACAAAGTGTTCATCTGTTAAATATATGATTGCACGGTATAGTTTATACTTTAATTCCATTTAAATGTACAAACGATAAAAAACAAAGCTAGCGGTAAGAGATGTTTGTGCAATTATCACATTAATCAGTTTAAGAAGTGTTAGATAACGTTAACTGCATAAAAGGACCATGGGTAATTTCATATGTGCAGGATACCACCAAAGCCAGTGAATTATGAGAGAGAGAGAGAGAGAGAGAGAGAGAGAGAGAGAGAGAGAGAGAGAGAGAGAGAGAGAGAGAGAGAGAGAGAGAGAGAGAAACTTCGAACAATGGACATTTAAAATTAAAAATTAATATTATTCATAATATATCAATTATAATTATGATGCGTTATGATTTACGTGTTTTTTTCTTATATAGTTTCTGAATATAACAGGAGCATCAGCTTTGGTAAGCCTTCTTGAAAAGTCTTGATATATCGACATCATAATAAGATTTGCTAGAGTTTAAATTCTCATACACAGAATTTCGATTGTAAGATCATAATTGTATTCTTAGTCCGATTTGGCGATTTATTAATTACGTCATCTCTCATGTTTTATATAGATTTTTTTAAATACTTGAATCGATATAGACGGATACTTTTAGATTTATTATTTGACCTTGTATGATACCACTTTTTCTTTAGAAAATACGCGTGCATTTTAAATTTGAGCTCAACTGATGAAGTCTAATTGACAGAAACGATCGCCGAGAGCAGTATAACGTTGGTATTGTGTTTATAATATTCATATACAAGGCAATGAATTAGTAAATAGATACTAATTTCAAGATAGAAAAACAAATCAAAATGATTTAAGCTATTTCTTAAATGAGTATCGAAAAGATATGAACTGTAAACTTCTCTTTCATTTGGTAACCAAACGTATTCTTTATATAAAAACCTCAGATACCAAAGTGTAAACCAACAGAACGTTGTGCCAGATATGTGTAATAAAGATTTTGTTACGGGTAACTACGATACGAATTAATTTAAGAAGTAACAATAAAATGTTTCATTATATCTCGATCATAATTATACTTATATTATGATTAACGGTTTTTATTTTTATGTAGACGCTAGAAGCGACGACAGCAACAGCAATGGTAAGTCTACTTGAATAGTCAGGAGATACCGACATAATAATAATATTTGGTAGAGTTTAAATTAACTTCTCTTTTATGCATTTGCCAAACGCAGTATATAATATATCAGCGTACTCTATAATGTGTCAGAAATATTTGATAAGGGTTTAGTTACCGAATAAAGCTATCAATGAAGATTCATTTAAGACAAAAGAAAACATAAGATACGTTATATTTCGATTATAATGAGTTACCTTAGCCCTGAAGTTTTGTACAGAGTGTTTCACAAACATGTCCCGACTTTACCGTTCAATAGAATATGTTACAAGCTACATATCGTAATACCACTTTCTCTTTAGAAAATACTTATAGCTTTTAAATTGGAGCTCAACGGACGAAGTCTAATTTACAGAAACGATATTGTCTTGAGCATTATAACTTTGGTAGTATTAAAGAGTGTTTCATAACAATGTTGTTCTAGTATATGCCTACAGATTAAATTTCATTAAGGTGAACTGCTAAACTATACACATTTTGGAAATTTAACAGTTAAACGTAACTTTTCATTAGATATTCCAAATGCCCAACGTTTTCTTTATCACTAACTGTTACCCACCCAAGAAATTTCGGGTCACATTTTCACGTTTATCCAATAGAATCTTCTCATCCAGTCCGGCAGTAAAACAAAACAGTGGTAAATTATGATGATATCATTTATGACGTCATAAAATAAGTACTGAACCTATTAGTTTTAGGTTGATACATACGGAATTGTTTTCGTGATAATTTTTTTTGTCATCAGGTTTTGCCCTCGGGAATAATCTTTTGCAGTGAGACAATTCGGGATGTATCTCCCCACAAAAGGGTCATAATTGTATAATTTCAGTTTGAAATATTTCTTTAGTATAAGATTATCAGCCGGTACAGAAATACCAGTCAATCTATATAGCTTTCAAACAAAATGGCTTGGTATATCAATACTCTAGGACACTATGGCCTAATAGCCGCGGATCCACAAGATTGTAAAAGCATATTAAAAATTGAAGCAGATTGTAAAATGTCTCGTCAACATTTATTGCTGTTTTGAAAGACATCAAAATACTACACAATATTTTACGGATATTTATTCGAACGCTTAAACCATTCAGTTATTTCCAGTAAAATCTCGTTGGATAATAAAATAAGCATACCGTGATGTGAAGAAACATGGGAAAAAACCAATGCTTATGTAATTAGTTTAAAAGATGATACCAGTCTTCGGTCATTCCAACATTATCACTTCGTCTCTCACATCATGAAACGTAACGCATGTCATATGCAATACTCTCTACACAAACGATAAATTTAAACTTAATGAAACTGAATTGTGTTCATTTTGTCAATAATCTGAAGACACCCTACTTAATCATCATCGTCACTTTATCAGCGTATGTTCCATTCACTCTCAAATGATGTGCTAACTATGGCGGTCTTTGTCACTTAATCAGCGTATGTTCCATTCACTCTCAAATGATGTGCTAACTATGGCGGTCTTTGTCACTTAATCAGCGTATGTTCCATTCACTCTCAAATGATGTGCTAACTATGGCGGTCTTTGTCACTTAATCAGCGTATGTTCCATTCACTCTCAAATGATGTGCTAACTATGGCGGTCCTCGTCACTCAATCAGCGTATGTTCCATCCACTCTCTAATGATGTGCTAGCTATGGCGGTCCTCGTCATGCAATCAGCGTACGTTCCATCCACTCTCAAATAATATAACTAGTTACTAGGGTAGGTCAGATTCACATTAATAGTAGAAAAAAAACAATGTTGTTTTAGTTAATTTAGTTTTCTCAAGTTAAATTTATCTAATTAACTTGTATTAACCGGATACATATGTTTGATTGTACCTAAATCAAGTTAATGAATTAGTTTTATAGTTTTATAAAAGGAAGTGTACAAAATGAGTATGGACGTGATTTTAGCAAAGTTAAGCATAGTAAGTTGCGCCATATTATGCAAACTACTTAAAGTAAATCAAATTCATCAGTGCAAATAAGTTATAAGATTCACCAGTACATCATGTTTTTTCTCGAAACTTACATTGAATCAGATAAAAAACTTTGTTTTACAAAAAAAAAACCGAATTTAAAAGGGAAAGGCTATATCTAACTCATCAATGTAATGTGAAATGTCTATATTGAAACATATATAATAGTTTCGGTATAGGTCACTATACCGGCGTTACCATTGTTTTCTATATTTTATTTTGAAATCAACTGTACTTGTCAGGGAACTATTAATGGATATTATAAACATAGTGCCAGAGTTATAATGCCAAATATAAACATAGTGCCAGAGTCATAATGCCAAATATAAACATAGTGCCAAAGTTATAATGCCAAATATAAACATAGTGCCACAGTTATATTGCTCTGACGATCATATAAACATAGTGCCAAAGTTAAAATGCTCAGACGATCATATAAACATAGTGCCAAAGTTATAATGCTCAGACGATCATTTATGTCAAATTGACTGTATCAGTTCAGCTCCAATTTAAAACGCATCTAAAGAGAAAGTGGTATCACATAAGGTCAAATAATAAATCTAAAACTATAGCCGAAATCCTGTCTAAGAGCAACCACTGTAAATATATGACTATGTTAGCTTTAGAAACCTTTGGAATTCAGTTACAAATATTTCTTTAGTATATTATCAGCTGTTACCGAAATACCAGGCACTACGTTTATGTATACCCTCGTGGACTCAAGCGGTTCACCAGCAGTGGCAACAACCTAGTGTTTATAAATATTATAAACATAATACCAAAGTTAAAATGCCCAAGACGATCCTTTCTGTCAATTAGACGTCATCGGTTAAGCTCCAATTTAAAAATGTATGTGTATTTTCTAAAGAGAAAGTGGTATCATACAAGATAGAATAATAAATCTAAAAGTATATCCGAATTACGTCTAATAGTAACCACTGTAAATATATGACGATGTTAGCTTTAGAAAACTTTGGAATTTAAATGCTGTTATCAGTCCCAAATATTTCTTTAATATCGGATTATTAGCTGAATTGATCGTCAGTTTATATCATCACAATATGCGTGTCATTCTTTTGTAATTTTGATTTTATAACAAAACGAAATTTGAAAAGTCAAATACAGAATCACATTTTGCCCACTGCCATGAGATGCTCGCGTTTTTTTTATAGATATAACCGCACTATGTTATATTTTGTGCCTTTGTTTTCAGAAAATTGTTACATTTTCTCCGTGTATCCTTTCTTCCAATGAATGACAGTTTCTCTTTGTTGGTACCCCCTGTTGACTGGTCACAAATGGAGTAAAATTCAAATGATATTTATATAGACTGTTTACTTAGTGAGGGCTGGAGCTCATCTGATGAAGTCTAATTGACTAAACCGATCGTCTTGAGCATTATAACTTTGGTATTATGTTTATAATATTTATAACCACTAAGTCGTTGACACTGCTTGTTGACCATTTGAGTCCCGGAGGGTATACATAAGCCTAGTACCTGGTATTTCGGTACCAGCTGATAATCTTATAATAAAGTAATATTTGGCACTGATAACACCATTTAAATTCTAAATTTTTCAAAAGTTCAGATAGTAATCTTTTTTACAGTTGTTACTCTTAGACGAATTTGGCTATGCAGTTTGATGTAAATTTTTGGCCTAGTATTATACCACTTTTCCTTTAGAAAACCTTTTTATAAAATTGGAACTCAACTGATGAAGTCTAATTGACAGAAACGATCGTCTTGAGCACTTTAATTTTGGTATTATGTTTATAATATTTAGGGATATCGAACACCGTATTTGATGTCAACGTTTCGCAAATTTCACGGTCGGTATAATAATCTTATTAACGATTACTCGAAGTGAACTTCAACCATTAATTGAAACATTGAGTTGCCTGTTCAATGGCGATTGTTGAGACGTCTGTACAAATTGCCAGGTGGAATCACATGCCATGTGAGAGTCAGTATCTCTTTTTGACTGGTCACACACGTGAGTCCAAAGTCCATTTCAAATAAAAGATATGAGGAGAAAATTATCGTCACAATTGATACACATGACTTAACAATCACTATCGAATGGGTAATCCAACTTTGTGAAACAGAGTAATCACAGCATAAATATTACGGAATGTTGACATTATCGCGATTGTCGATATCCATATATCAATAACTTCTCAATAAGAGTTTTACCCCTGTATACGAAATGTTCATATGTTGAACATATTTTGGAATATTAGATCATTTTTAGATATAAATACCGTATTGAGGAGACTGAGGGACGATTCTTCTTAAAAGTGAAAATATATAGAATGCGATGACATTCCTAATATTAAGAGAAAAAATGTCGGTTATGAATTAAAATGAAAAAAATAAATAAAGACCACAGCTACCTTTTCTACTATTGACTTAAATGCCTCTGGATGATGTCTGCTTCATATAAACAAAGATACGGACCGACCTTTAAAGTTCAATAATAATTTCGCAATGAAATGGTCTCCAAAATTACATAATTATGTATTGTCTATCTGAGTATTTGTTCATCTAGTTCATTGTAATTTTGTGGTGAATCAAAATGGCATTGGGCCAAATATAAGTATCATGATTAGGCCTACCAATGACTGTATATTTGAATTGCCGGGTACCATTTTTGTGAAAGAAACAATTGTCGATAATACAGAAACGTCTCTGAGGAAGTTTTGTATCATGTTAACGTCCATCAAACACTGATTTTTATTTTTAATAGAAAGAAGAAACTTTTTATTGGAAGAACTCAGAACTTTTCTAAAGCGCCAGAACGGTAAATATCGAAATCATTGAATCATTCTGTTGCTGTTTTGTTGTTTGCAATTAATTCACATTATTTCTATCATCATCATCATTATTACTTTTTTATTAATTTATTATTATTATTATTATTATTATTATTATTATTATTATTATGATTATCATTACTATTATTATTATTATTATTATTATTATTATTATTATTATTATTATTATTCAGCATTATAACTTTGGTATCATGTTTAAAATATTTATTGAAGAAAAGTATAAACAAGACCAAAAAATCTAATCAATATGAAATACATTTTAAAGTGGAATGTAAAGAAAATAAGTATACTAGTTAGGTCTTTGAATAATTTTTAGGCTAATGTAAATGCTTATGGAGTATATAGAGATGATTACATGGTAAAATCCATATCACATTACATGGTAAAATCGATATCACATATAATATTATCCCAAGGGCTCAATATCAGACCGAGGGCTTTAATTTTTCAATAACTTAATAGTGTATAATAACTTAGCCTGGGATCCTGGCTCAATGATGCTGATGCTGTCAGTATATTGACGAAGTAAAATTGGAACAGAAACCCAGGCTAACACAACGATCCTTTTAAAGTTGATAAGTCCCAAGGTGTCCCGTTTCATAAATTCCGAAGTGCGTGATACGGATTTTTGGCCGGTCTGATATTGGCAAATTAATTTTGGCGACTTGCAAAACTTACATAAAAAGTATATGATAAATATACTCTTAGACAGATTTCGGCTACAGATATTATTTGGCCTTGTATAATACCACTTTCTCTTTAGAAAATACACATCGCATTAAACTTGGTGCTCAACTGATGAAGTGTAATTGACAGAAACAATATCGTTTTGAGTATTATAACTTTGGTAGTATGTTTATACTATATATCATAGAAGTCACAGACACTACAGCATATGTTTTTAGGATGTCCATGACAATTACAAATTATTGAAACAGGGATATCGACAACCGAATATGATGTCAACGTTCTGCATATTTTACGATCGGTATAATAGTATGCTGGGGTGATTACCTGTTTCTCTAAGTGAAGTGTTGAGAAGCCTGTTCGATGACGCTAGTGAAACCTGTGTACGAATTGGAACGATTGGATTTGACTGTTGACGCCGTGTGTGAGCGGGACTTCTTACTCCTTCATGGCACCTGTTTCTACCTGTTGGTTTCCAGAGGTCCATGTTTGTCCATATTCAACAGATTTATATCTATATTCTGAAAAGCCTGGGGGTCAGTACTTTGGTATCTGATATTTTTTATATTGTTAGTAGATAATTTGTGAATTCCTAGATGTTGACAGTTGTTGCCCTTTAAAACCATTTTGTTCTCGTAAATAATGTGTTATTTTTTTTTAATTTGTATCCGATGAAGACGAAGGCGACGAGTCTACTAGTAAGTATTGTGTATACTGTAATTAAGATAATCAGTTGAAGGAAGTTCAGATAAATTTAACATCGTAAAATATCATTTGAAATGTCAATAGTCAGTACTACAATTATATGAAACATAAAAGTGATTTGTGCACTGTTTTTGTTTACTTTTTTTTTGTGAAAACGAGAGATTATGATGGCAAATCATTAACCATTAGATCAAGAACTTCAGAAACACATTGAGAGTAAAACAATGTGATAGACTTAACTCTGTGTAGTATTGCTTTATGTGTATTTACGTTCAAATAGCGAAGATAATTCTAACAAAATAGTGACTTTTCTTTTTGATCTCTTTCATTTCATTTTCATTGCCAGCTACAACACCTTCTAACAGCGACACTACAGGTAAGTTATCTTGAACAGTCCGGATATACCGACATCATAATAAGAGTTTCTATATAAATATTTTCCATACACCGAATTTCGATTGTAAGATTATAATTATATTCTTGGTTCGCTTTGAAGGTTTCTTAATTACGTCATCTTTAATTCTTTTAAACATATTTGTTTTTAAAAACGTGATTCAATATACAGAGCAATGAATTGGTAAATAGATAAATTTTGATTTAAGATATCTTTTCAATGAGTATTGAAAACATATGGAATGCAAAGTGCTCTTTCATTTATTTGTCAAACAGAGTCTTTTCTGTGCCAGAAATTTTTGATAAAGATTTAGTTTCATATAAAAGCGAGCGATAAAGATTCATTTAAAGAAAAAAAAATAAGATACGTTTCGAGTACAATTTGTTGTAAATGAATGCATGATGTCATTAATCATTAGACAAAGGATTTACCCTGATTGTAATAGGGTATGATGTTAAAGGGGGGTCAGTGTAACAGGTACTTGTTCTTATCAGATCTGTTGTAAATTAATGCATTTTGTTTTAAGTTTACTTACAAGTAATCTTTTAATATCTAAAAGTCCAAAATCTATAAGAAACTAACACATTATGAATTTGTGTTTACATGAATACATTTTCTTTTGCATGGTGACTGTTAAAACAGATGATGATGATGATGATTATTATGATGATGATGATGATGATGATGATGATGATGGTGATGTTGATGATGATGATGATGATGATGATGATGATGATGGTAAGTATGACAAGAATTGTTTCTAATAAAACATCTATAAGATGCTACGTACAGGCACACACACATATTCTACACATATAAAACAGATGATATATATATATATATATATATATATGATATATATATGATATATATATATATATATATATATATATAGTCAAACTTGCCTTAGCGACCCCCTTATATAACGACTTCCTGTCCATAACGACCGTATTTGGACCGCCCTTTGAGAATTGCTATATATTTGCCCCTTATATAGCAGCCACCTGCCTTACGCGACCGGCGACCCCTGTATTTTTTCCGCCGGTAGTTGTCTTACTTGCGTAAAGTGACTGCTTACACTTACTACTGTAAGGAAGATAACTCGTAAATAATTCCGGCGGGACATTTCGAAACCTAATCAACAACATCGTGCAATACACGATGTTTTGACAGTCACAACACATCTGTAGGGTATCAATTCACGCCCTGGGTAGTAATTAGGCACTCAGACGTGCTTTATGACATGGTGGTTTTACAACCAGGTACTAACAATCATCGTTCACTGATTGATATTTTGTTTTCAATTATCAATTAATGGCCTAAGGTTCCGGTGATGATTATTCGGTGATGATACTTAAAAATATCATCGTAACTTTGGAACAACTTTTGAATTCGACAAAAAAAATCAATATGCTTTTGAAACACCACCGATTTGTTATTCCACAGGCAGACATTTTTTTTATAAATGTTATCAATAGAAATCGGCTCGCAGTTCCGCTATAAAAGGCAAGTCCACAAAACGACCGTTATTTCACACCTGTACTCCCAAAGCTAAACCATGGACAGATGACATGTAATCAAAACATACACTACTCAAATCATAAACATTCCGCATTAATTTTACATAAAAGACTTCAATAAAGGGACGTAATAAATAGATTTTAAAATTAGTTTTAAATTCATTATTGTAGTATCCGTAAAATAATATTCACATTGAACGTAAATATAAAAAAAAACTACCAGTAATCTGCACCCTTCCGTTATGTTGTTTACATATTCTGGTAAACTCGGTAATTAAAACAGTCGGGGCGCACAACATTTGACTAAAGACAAGGTACACTTTATTCCATTTTTTTTTTTACAAAAATGACATCTAATAAACGTTATACGAGACATAGATGTGAAACATTGCTATCATTTTATTCGAAATGGATTTTCAGTGGGTCCTGTAAAACGATCCGAGTGTTCGATTATATTTTTCGAGTTAACTTTGGTCTGACATGTATTTGATTCGTTTTCGGAAGTGAGGACATTCATATCATAACATGTGGTCTGACCTCCCATTTGTTTATACTTTTATGATTTTCTCATGGGGAATTTGGGATTATGTTTGATATTCTCATGTTTAAACTGATTAATTGAACTTTCTTTATATCAATATTTATTTTCGACATGCAGGTGAGTTATACTCAAACTTTATTACTTCACACGTTTGTTCTTTGCGACTATAGTTAGACAATGACGATTGATTTAGCAAACTCGCCTTTTATATCGGTTGTGGGGGTTTGTTTCTATTTAGAAAATTGAACAAATATGGCTATCAATGGAAGTAAAACACTCGGGATGTTTCATAAACATTATTATTATCATTTTTAATTAATTAAATTAGTTTAAAAGTTGAGATGACAGCTTTAATCAGCGAAACACTGTGACTAAACAGAACAAATTCGAAATTGATGCACATTGTGATCAGGTGTCTTTACAAACAGGTGGATATAAATACCATCGCTAAACGATTGATATTTTGTTTTATTGTATCCAGGAATACAGTGGGGTATTTGTCTTACATCTTATCTTATCGAATATCACTGATCGATTAGTCAATATCCGGATCCAAACAGTAAAATCACCTGCGCTCGTAGCATTGGGTTATGTCAAATAAAATGAAAAGTAAATAAAATTCACCTATCTACATCTTTCTGTATATTGTTACACGTATTTGCGACTTAACACCACAGATCACCGACTTTGATAACTTTCTAGATATTTGTCTCGGTTTAAGTTTTAATAATGTGTCGTATCCTCGATGTTGCATCATAAATGAATTTTAATTATTTAAAACATTGAATTATTTCATATTCTCATTATTCACATGTTGTACATGTACAGGAATATTTTCCTATGCCTATTTTTGGTCCGGTTACAGTACCCTTCCCTATGCAAAAATGACCCGTATTTTCCGCTAAATAAACACAAATTCTCAATTTGGAATTACAAAAATAAATATTTAACAATTTTCCAGACCCTGCAGTTAGGACAATTTCTTTAGTATTACAAATACAATGTACATTTACTAAATGGAACGTCTAACCAGGTAAGAAATATGTAGTTGGAAATAATGAAAGTCATCTCCGATCTCTTGGAGTTCATGGTACCTCATGTAACCTTTATATAATTTATATAAAGACCACCTGTCTATAAAGACCGTTTTTATAATTTCCCCTGAGCGGTCTTTTTTATGATAATAATAATAATAATAATAATAATAATAATAATAATAATTATTATTATAATATATATATATATATATATATATATATATATATATATATATATATGTGTGTGTGTATGTGTGTGTGTGTATAGATGTAACTATTGATGAAAACAATGTGTTGAAAAAAATGTTTTGAAACATTCCCACTTCATATACCCATACAGCTGACATATTTGTAATTGTTTCACCGGAAAATCTAGTCCTACAGCAGGTATAAAAGGCGGATTAGTTTTATTGGTCGTCATTGTATATCTGTACTCGCAGCGCGAAACATGCGAAGTCCTAAAGGATGAACAAAACTCATCGATTCTTGTTTGCGATTACTGTTTCACTCAGTGAAATGTTGATTTGCCTTTTCGTTAGTGGTTGTTGAGATTTCTGTACCAATTGTGACGAGGATACACTCCTCATGTATCTCATTGGACTTGACTGTGGACTCACGGCGGGTGTGACCGGTCGACAGGGGATGCTTACTCCTCCATGGCACCTGATCCCACCTCCTGGTTTCCAGAGGTCCGTGTTTGTCAATTTTTACCGGATTTGTATCTATGTTCTGGACATTCATACTTTGGTATCTGAGATTTTTTATATTCTTACCTGTACTTTTGTGTATACCGTGTCTACAGAAGTTTCAACAGAAATATATATCTGTGCATTCAGTGAAGTTTTTATCAAGATACAAACAACAACAGAGTAATGGTTAGTTCATCCATAGTAAATCCAAAAGTTATTCTATTTTTCCAAAGATCAAACCCCGTTGAAACATAATCAAAGCGACCTGCTTCCAACTGCCATTCGGTCTTTGAGCCATGTTTGTTCTTCCAGTAAACTGCAAAGTGCTAAAATTAATAACGGGCGCTATTCTATTTACCTTTCACCCAAACGGCATCCATACTGACAATAAAGCACTCTACCAAGTGTTCATCTGTTAAATGTATGATGACATGGTATTGTCTAAACTTTAATTCCATTTAACAGACGAAGAGTGGTAAGAGATGTTTGCAAAAGTATCACATTAATCAGTTTAAGGAGTGTTAGATAACGTTAACTGCATAAAAACACCATGGGTGATTTCAGATGTGCAAGGTACCCCCAATGCCACTGGATTATGAACTAGATTCAGACATTGCATAATAGTACATACAACAGCGATTAAAAAGAATTTTCGCACTCCAGTTTTCCAGGGAAATATAGGAGGGTGATAGTATTATAACAAGTCATGTTTCAATTATACCCTTCTTGAAAGAATATAACAAAGTTTACATATACACATTTATGATATGGGTTATTGAATTTTCAATCTGGCAAGAAAAAATGGAAAATTAACGAGAGAGAGAGAGAGAGAGAGAGAGAGAGAGAGAGAGAGAGAGAGAGAGAGAGAGAGAGAGAGAGAGAGAGAGAGAGAGAGAGAGAGAGAGAGTAACTTCGAACAATGGACATTCATTTTAGAAGTAAATTCAATGTTATTCATAATATATCGATCATAATTATACCAATGGTATAATTTACGTTTTTTTATTTCTTATATAGATTCTGAAACCGACGAGAGCAACAGCGATGGTAAGCCTTCTTGAATAGTCTGGAGATACCAACATCATAATAATATTTGCTAAAGTCTAAATTCCCATACACAGAATTTCGATTGTAAGATTGTTATTATATTCTTAGTCCGTTTTGGCGATTTATTAACTACGTCATCTGTCATGTTTTATATAGATTTCTCTAAAAACTTGAATTGATATAGACGGATTTCGGTTATATTTTTAGATTTTTTTATTTAACAATGTATGATACCACATTTTCTTAAGAAAATACATGTGCATTTTAAATTGGAGCTCAACTGATGAAGTCTAATTGACAGAAACGATCGTCGAGAGCAGTATAACGTTGGTATTGTGTTTATAATATTCATATAAAAGGCAATGAATTAGTAAATAGATACATTTCATGATAGAAAAAAATTAAATATGATTTAAGCTATTTCTTGAATGAGTATTGAAAAGATATGAACTGTTAACTTCTCTTTCCTTTTTTACCAAACATGTTCTTTATCCGTCGTTTCTGTGCCAGATATGTGAAAAAAAGATTTAGTTACAGGTAACCACGATAAGGATTCATTGAAGAAGTAACAACAATATGTTTCATTATAAATCGATCATAATTATACTTATGTTTTGATTTACGTTTTTTATTTTTATGTAGACTCTGGAAGCGACGACAGCAACAGCAATGGTAAGTCTTCTTGAATAGTCTGGAGATACCGACATCATAATAAGATTTGCTAAAGTTTAAATTAACTTCTCCTTCATGTATTTGCCAAACGTAGCCTATAATGTGTCAGAAATGTTTGATAAGGCTTTAGTTACCGATAAAAGCGATCAATGAAGATTCATTTAAGACAAACATAAGATACGTTATGTTTCGAGTATAATGAGTTACCTTTGCCCTGAAGTTTTGTACAGAGTGTTTCACAAGCATGTCCAGACTTTACCGTTCAATAAAATATGTTACAAGCTACATATCTAACTAAGGGATATATCATATTAAAGAGTGTTTCATAACAATGTTGTTCTTGTATATGCCTACACATTAAATTTCATTAAGGTGAACTGTGCTAAACTATACACATTTTGGAAATTTAACAGTTAAACGTAACTTTTCATTAGATATTCCAAATGTCCACCGTTTTCTTTATCACTAACTGTAACCCACCCAGGAAATTTCGGGTCACATTTTCACGTTTATCCAATAGAATCATTACAATTGGTACATTATTACTTTTTCTAAGTCATCCAAATATATTTGAGTATGTTGGGTATACTCAAAAATAAAACTCAAAAACATCAACATAGAGGTTCTTCAAGTTCTTCTCATCCAGTTCGGCAGTAAAACCAAACAGTGGTAAATTATGATGATATCATTGATGACGTCATAAAATAAGTACTGAACTTATTGGTTTTAGGTTGACATAATCATCAATTTTCAATTAAATTCTCGTTGTAATGAACTTTTACATTATCGTGTGTTTGCGCAAAATTATGGACAATTGAAGTGGGGGCATGCTTTTCTAACACCCTGAATGATGTTACTGAAGGATAAGTCCTGATCATGGATTTTTCTGGTGGACCGTTTGAGTCCCCGAGAGTATAGATAAACCTAGTACTTGGTATTTCGGTACCAGCTGATAATATTATATTAAAGTAATATTTAGCATTGACACCACCATTTAAATTCCAAAGTTTTCTAACGCTAAGATAGTCATCTTTTTTAAGTGGGTACTCTTGGACGGATTTTGGCTATACAATTAGATTCATTATTTGACCTCTTATAATACTACTGTTTCTTTTCATATACATTTTAAAGTGAAACTCAACTGATAGAGCCTAATTGACAGAAACGATCGTCTTGAGCATTATGACTTTGGTATTATATTAATGATATTCTTAACGTATGAATATATTTTATTTTTCATGGTTTCTGTCAAAACAGAAGAATTTTTTGGTAAGTATGGTAATTTATCTTTTAAATAAAAAAAAATATGAAAAAAACTATTGTCACTCCTTTGGATCTTTTTCTGGAATGGTGTTCCCAAAGCTAGTTGAACTAATGGGTATATAAAGGGTATGAAAAAGACACATTCTAAGAAATTATGTAAAGGGTATGATCAAAAAATGCACAGAACACGTAAATGAACAATTTGGTTTTGGTAGATATATAATAAGGTAGAGGTAACAAAGTTGGCAGCGCTATATAAAAGGAGAAGCAACCAGGATCCATGTAACGAATTTAATTTAATTCCTACATTTTCTTATCTTATATGTTGCAAATTAATTGATTGTGCTTTGCGGTTCCCTACATGTAGCCCTTATAACAATAACTCACAAAATGTTGATTTGTGTTAACATGAATCCATTTTCCTTTCGCATGGTTTCTCTGAAAACAGACTATTATGATGGAACCAATGAAAGGAAATGTTTCGAGTGAAACATCTTTGGGAGGCTGCGTAAAGAACACAAACACACACATACACACACACACACACACACACACACACACACTGCGTATATAAATCATACATAAAGGAGTAATACAGAAATAACAAGGTACTGACAAACTCAGCAAGTCAACTCTCGACTTACGACACCCGTCGCATGGACCCCATGTTCGACACCCTAACCACTTGGCTATCTACTCATTCACAAAAATGAATGTTTCGATAGTGGTGAGCAAAATTCCGAACATGAGAACACGGTCACACAGATAGAGGTGAAAGGTGTTAACCCTATTGTAAATGATAATGGATAGATTAAAGATGCATGTAGTGTAGAGAAATACAAGTATATATAAAGCACACATTTCACTACAACATGGAACATATAGTTAGGACCTTAGATCAGAAATGATACTATCGGCGTAAATAAATCATACATAAAGAAGAAATACAGAAATAACAAGGTAACTGCAAACTCACCATGGTCATGCTGGGGTTCGAACTCTCGACTTACAACGCCAATCGTAAGGCTCCTGTGCTCCACGCCTTAACCAACTGGCCATCTACTCATTCCCAAAAATGAATGTCACGTTAGCAGTGAGTAAAATTCCGAATATAAGAACCCGTGAATGCGTAGACGGTCAAGTGTTTAGGGCGTCGAGCATGGGTTACAGGCGATTCGTGCCGTAGGTCGAAAGTTCGAACCCCAGCAGTCGCATGGTGAAGTTATAGGTACCTTATTACATCTTTATCTGTGATATAGTAGACATGATAATGATATCTCTGGATGTCACTATGGACTTACATTAGGGATTACTAATAAGCACCGAAAGTAAACTCTCCCATGACGCCTGATGTCACCTGTATTTTAATACAAATACCTGTGTGCCATATAAACTGTATTAAGTTTTGTATTGGGTTTAATGATTTATATGAGGATACCTGCGAATTCAAATGTACTTAATTAATTGTTAATTTTTAATTTCAGTGAAACGCAAGCTCAACATGAACAAAAATCGTAAGTAAAATCTCGAAATATATAATATAAGTTAGTGTTTTTCTAGTGTCTTATCTTCCTGTTACACAAACACTTTGCTAAATATTTAGTCAGTTATAGCAAGGATTTATAATAGTAGAACCAATATAATTCATTAGAAAAATCACATAAGTATACACAATACTATCTAATATCATATAAATGATTGGATGATGATTTACATTTTTCATAAATGTATGTTGTCTTTTGGGTGTATAAATGGATTATTCAATAATAGTGTCATAAATGTGACGAAAGGAAACTAGTGACAGCTTTGTTTTATCACATGATCTAACATATACAATTTAAATTGACATTTTTACTGACTGGGATGACAATTTAGATTCTCCTTTCCGTTAAATTGACCAAATTATTCCCACTTGATCGAAGACTTTCGCAAGAAACATTTGCATAAAACAAATTGAACGCTTTCATCATTCATGTTGAAGTGACGTCACAAACACATTATTACCAACATTTAGATGAATGAAGTATGCGCATTTACTAAAAAAAATGTAAATCAGTTTCCGTATTGGTGCCGCACGTCGAGAATTCGAACCCCAGTAGTGGCATGGTGAGGTTATGGGTACCTTATTACTTCTTTATCTGCGATATAGTAGACCTGATAATTATATCTCTGGATGTCACTATGGACTTACATTAGAGATTACAAATCAGCACCGAAAGTAAACTCTCCCATGACGCCTGATGTCACCTGTATATTAATACAGATACCTGTGCCATATAAACTATATTTAGGTTTGTATTTAGTTTTATGATATATTTGAGATCTCATGGAATTCAAATGTACTTAATTAATTGTTTTTCTTTTTATTTCAGTTAAACGTAAGCTCAACATGAAGAGGAATCGTAAGTAAAAATTTCGAAATATATAAAATAAGTCAGTGTTTGTCTAGTGTCTTATCTTACTGTTACACAAACACTTTGCTAAATATTTGGTCAGTTATAGCAAGGATTTATAATAGTAGAACCAATATAATTCATTAGAAAAATCACATAAGTATACACAATACTATCTAATATCATATAAATGATTGGATAATGATTTACATTTTTCATAAATGTATGTTGTCTTTTGGGTGTATAAATGGATTATTCAATAATAGTGTCATAAATGTGACGAAAGGAAACTAGTGACAGCTTTGTTTTATCACATGATCTAACATATACAATTTAAATTGAATTTTCTACTGACTTGGATAACAATTTAGACTCTCCTTTCCGTTCAATTGATCAAATTATTCCCGCTTGATAGAAGACTTTTGCAAGAACACTTAGATTTAGTCCGATTCACATTTCGTTGGTAGTTTTAACTCTGTTTTTAGTTATCATTTTATTTGATTTCCAGTTTCATTTATTTATAGCATTTTCACGCTGTACTTTAAAAATGACAAAATGAACTGCAAGAAACTTGAGCAGGAACGACTACATTGGAGATAAATCATCCTTAACTGTTATAAACAGCGACATTATATGTGACGTCAATCCTAAAATCACTGATACGTCGATGTTGATTTAATGTGTTAGGAATTGTTATCAAAATAGTACTATTGACCATGATCATTTCAATATAATTACAAAATATGCAGTTCTAATTACAAAATATGCAGTTCCATTTGCAAAATGTTCCCATTGCAAAATATGCAGTTCCAATTGCAAAATATTCAGTTCCAATTGCAAAATTTGCTGTTCCGGTTACAAAATATGCTGTTCCAATTGCAAAATATGCTGTTCCGGTTACAAAATATGCAGTTCCAATTACAAAATATGCTGTTCAAATTACAAAATATTCAGTTCCAATTACAAAATATTCAGTTCCAATTACAAAATATGCTGTTCAAATTACAAAATATTCAGTTCCAATTACAAAATATGCAGTTCCAATTACAAAATATGCTGTTCAAATTACAAAACATGCAGTTCCAGTTGCAGGGTCATTACATAGAAGGTTATGAGTAGGTAATTGTCAGATATGTTGTAAAAGAACAAAACATAGGTACTTGTGTTAAACATGTAAATCTAGTTTTCTTATTTGAAGTGGAAATATGGGATTATGATGTTTATTATGACAGATCATTAATCTTTAAAACAAAGACTTTGACAAGTTTTTTGGTAATTGAAATATGATTCCTTGTAAGTGTTAGCTTATGTGTAATTGCATCTTACATTATTCTTAAAATCATCAGTGCATTAAAACAATACAAACTACGTATGTCTCATTGTCTAAGTTTTAAATATCATAAACAGCTATGTATTCAGTATTTCTGGGTCTGAACATCTCCGTCAGTAGGGACGCAAAAAAAAAAATTAGAAGACAGAAGTTTATTTATATCTGTACAGTATTTTCTAACACTAGGCATTACATTGTATTAATATATTTCTATATACAGATGCCCATAAGAGACAATATCACAACTGAAAGAGTATGAAAAAAGGTATATTTTCTAGTTATTTCTTTTTTTTTTTTGCTTAATTCAGTGTATTTTATCGGAAACTTTAGGTTGAACATGCTCCCAATTACTGTTTTGATATGATATCATTATGAAGATAACGTGATACTTGTCGCGATTTAAAACTAATTTAAATTATGCATACATTATAATTTAACATTAACTGTTTTGCTTTTGTAAGTATAGGATGCAACTGTAATTTGATTCACGTCATGCCACACATTAATTAGATCCAATGATAAGCTAGATTGAAAATATGAATATCATTTTATCAATTTTTACCTCACTATATAAGGCTAACCTGTTCATTGTTATGATGTTAAAATGCTTTATTTATCACGAATTTAAGTGTGAAAAATAAACTGATAATTTTATTTGCTTTGCAGACTTGATGATGTCAGAAACGGAAACGACAAAGGAATATCCCTGGATATTGATAAACATTTGATAAAAACGACTTTAACTCTACATCTCCGATAATGTATCTTAACATTTCCATTCGCAAATAAATAACACTTAAATTAGCTTTAGTGAAAATTACTATATGAACTGCGTCCTTACTTCCTATTGTAGAGTATCTGTAGAAATAAATGCAGATTATGAAAAGTGTTGTTATTATTTTTATATGAAAACCAGTATGATTAGAAATTTTAGCGAGGATTCAATATAGGCATTATCGGCAAGGCTGTTGAGATTAAATAATGCTAACAATTCATTTTTAATCATAAACTTGCTTAATTGTTGTAGGACAAAACGCTACATTTGCGTCTCGCTAAATTTTCCACTTATACGGTACCTGAATGTATGCCAATTATGTAAAATCACAACTGTTTGAATATAAAAATTTCAGATACCAAAGTATAAATCAATAGAATGTCCAGGACATAGATACAAATCCGGTAAAAATGAACAAACACGACCTCTGGAAACCAAGAGGTGGGATCAGGTGCCATGGAGGAGTAAGCATCCCCTGTCGACCGGCCTTGAATGAACTTGGTAAATATGAAATACATTTTCGACCCCATTATAGTCCATCGATATAAATATCAACCGCTTTCAACGATGGCGGAACGACTGACTGGGAGGTCTCGGCTTTGATTCCCGATGCAAAACTATATCAAGGCCTCTATGTCAGGAAGTGACTGCCATTATCTCGGCATTAGAGGTCAATTACGGATAAGACTTGGAATAGCCAAGGCAAGCGTGGCATGTTTAAGAATATTATAAACATAATACTAAAATTATAATGCTCAAGACGATCGTTTCTGTCAATTAGACTTCATCAGTTGAGCTTCAATTTAAAATGTATATGTATTTTCCAAAGACAAAGTGGTATCTTACAAGGTCAAATAATAAATTTAAAAAAATAGCCGAAATCCGTCAAAAAGTAACCACTGTAAAAAAGATGACTATCTTAGCTTTAGAACATTTTGGAATCTAAATGGTTTTATCAGTGCCCAATATTACTTTAGTGTAAGAGGTTTATGTAACCCTCGGTGAATTAAATGGTCCCCCAGAATTGGCAACGACCTTGTGGTTATAAATATTATAACAATAATACCAATGTGATAATGCTCAAGACGATCGTTTCTGTCAATTATACTACATCAGTGGAGCTCCAAATTAAAATGTATATGTATTTTTAAAGAAAAAATGGTATTATACAAGGCCAAATAATAAGTCTAAAAGTATAGCCGAAATCCGTCAAAGAGTAACACTGTATAAAGATGATTTTCTTAGCTTTAGAAAAATTTGGAATCGAAGCTTTAGAAAATTTTGGAATTTAAATGGTGTTATCAGTGCCAAATATTACTTTAGTATAAGATTATCAGCTGGTACCGAAATACCAGGTACTAGGTTAATGTATGCCCACGGGACTCAGATGGTGCACCGGTAGTGGCAACGACTTAGTGGTTATAAATTTTATAAACATAATACCAATGTGATAATGCTCAAGACGATCGTTTTTGTCAATTAGACTTCATCAGTTGAGCTCAAATCCTCACTAAATTAACAGTCTATATAAAACGTCTTACTGTGTGGTACATGACAAGTAGATAGTGAAAAACTAGTTGAACGAAAACACATTTAAAGAATATTTTAGAGTATTTTAATCAGAGAGGGGGGAAGCTGAAAAGCAAAAACTATTGACGATTTACTTTGTATAAAATAGAATATGAACGTAGTAGTAATTTTACTATTCATAGTTTTCAAAAACACCCCTTGTGGATACAAATCTTAGTTTTGTAATGACATGTTATAAGGGTAAAATGTAATGGAGCTATGCACTAGTCTATACACTACAATACAGCATTTTACTCTATTTAATGTTATTTTACGGTCTACGAACCCTCAAAGTTCTTTAAAATAATAAATGTCTATACAGAGAATCAAATATGGATAGAAGTCAAAAGGTAGACATTAAACATTTCGTAATTGTTGGCTATTCATACAAAACATTGCTATTTTCTGACAAAAATGATACTCCTGACTGTTTTGAAATGACATCACACTTATGATGCACAAGGGCTGAAGTATTTTCGTATTTTATACGAAATTCCATTTTAACCTTTCTATCATAATTTCGAGCAGCTATGTACATGTAAATGAATGATTTTAATTACAAAGCGTCAAAACTTGAACGGAAAGTCAATCAGCTGTGCCAAGAATGAATACTTAGTCACAAGTACAACTGAAATGACTGATGAATGATATAAATGAGACATTTCGAAATGGTCCATTTGACATTGTATAAATATTACATTAATGGGAGGGTGATATTGCATAGTTTCACCCCGAGGAACCATTGTTAACTCCAGCTTCGCCTCCGAGGGGTGATATGCAATAACACCCTCTCGTTCTCGTTAATGTAATATTTATTTTATTATACCGAGTGTGATATATGTTGCTTAAACATATTACCATGGTTATTTTACCACTCAACTAATGTCAACGTTCCGCAAGTTTTACGGTCGGTATAATAGTCTTGTTTGCGACTACTCTGTTTCACTAAGTGAAATGTTGAGTTGCCTTTTAGTTTGCGGTTGTTGAGACGTCTATACCAATTGTGACGAGGATACACTCCTCACGTGTTTCATTGGACTTGACTGTGGACTCACGGCGGGTGTGACCGGTCGACAGGGGATGCTTACTCCTCCATGGCACCTGATCCCACCTCTTGGTTTCCAGAGGTCCGTGTTTGTCCATTTTTTACCGGATTTGTATCTATGTCCTGGACATTCTATTGATTTATACTTTGGTATCTGAGGTTTTAATACTATTAACCAGCAAGCTATAAAGTACAAAACAAATAGCCTACTCTAAAGGTTTTGGCTACGACGAAAAACTCTCTGAGACGAACCGTAAGCGCCTAACGTTGGCGCATGTGACATGTTTTGGAATGTCAACCTGGCACACTGAGACAAACCGTAATCTTAGAGCGTTGGGGCATGTGATATGTTTTGGAATGTCACCCTGGCTTCTTTATCTATGTTAACTAAGCAGGCGACATTGAACAATTTCACGTCTCTCTCAACCAATCAGATTACTAGATTTTAACAGAAGGTATAATAATAACAAAGAGAACCGTGTCCACCAAATAACTTGTGTTTAACAGTCCACTGAGATAAGGTTGACCGTTGGCATGAACAACAGGAATTGACCAGGGCCCGGGGTCACCTTAACTCAATACTCGGAGTCAAATTCTAATTGATTATTGTGACTATAAAGTCGTTTGTGAATTTGTTTCGTCCTGACTAAATATGAAACTGATTATTGTTCACCATACCATAAGCTACTGGGTCACACTAATAATTGTTTCTAAATATTAAACGAGTATGCGAAAAAAAACAGTAAACACATTCAATATTCATAAATTTCCGGTCCTTGTCATTCATGCGAATAAACTAATATGATATAATACAAATATAATATACCGTATTATAATAGAATAGTACACCACTTTATCTGTAGAAAAACACATACTTTTCAAACTGGAGCTCAACTGATGACGTCTAATTGACAGAAACGGTATCGTCTTGAGCACTATAACTTTGGTATTATGTCTATAATATATATATACAATATTCTCGTTTTTCACTTGAAAGAACAAGAGGCCAAACATTTGTTAATTTTGAGTGTGTTTGCTGTTTTTTCGCCTAACGATATTTCCCTTTGAAAGACACCGAATTATGTACTCAAACATTGTTCTAATATTTCTGGAATATTGTCTTCAAATGAACTTTGATTTCTATAATTATTTACAGGTATAAGTAAATCAGTAACCAGATGGATTATGGACTTTGTGGGTTTTACCTATAGATCCTAATTATATCACTTCTGTGTATATTTGTTTACATCGGGCCTGACTTTATTATATATTATATGTAATCTCTCTCTCTTTCTCTCTCTCTCTTTCTAGTAGATAGATAGATAAATAGATAGATAGATAGATATATAGATAGATAGATAGACAGATCGTTAGATAGATAGATAGATAGATAGATAGACAAATAGATAGATAGACAGACAGATAGATAGATAGATAGATAGATAGTTAGATAGATAGATACGCACGTTGTCGTTGTCTAATGTGTAATTAGAGACCATACATCTTTACAATACTTATAGATCCCTCAAGCAAAGTCAAAACAGTAAATACTAATATGCTCTTAATATTGAGCTACTAATGCAATATAGGGGGAACTCAATATCAAAATTGCTGTTGTAGCTACGAATGCAAAATTACAAGCGATTACGAAGACTTATAGGTTAAAGGACACTGATAACGCCATTTAAATTCTAAATTCATCAAAAGTTAAGGTAATCATCTACAGTGGTTACTCTTAGACAAACTCGGCTACATCTGTACCGGAGCATTTAGTTCTCTTGTTTGCCATAATTACTTCCGCTGAATTTTCATTTCTTTTGGAGTAAAATCGTAAATCTATCAGAATATACAGGGTTTTATGCATTGTCTTTGGGAGTCAGTTTATGTCTCTCAGACTATGTGAAAGTATATTGGTTATCATGATACTTGATTCTACACATAAAAATACACCGAAGATGATATAAAAAATGCTTAAATTTTTAATAGACAATATATTTATAATGTTCGGAGACGTTGTCTTTCAACAAACTGTTGGCATTCTTACTGGAACCAATTCTGCTCCTTTATTGATTGACCTGTTCCTTTATTCATATAAAGCAGACTTCAATCAAAAATTGTGAACCAAAAGGAAAAAGTTAGCGACGTCCTTTAATTTGGCATTTGGATATATATTGACGAAGTTTTGTTAATTAATAATGACAATATGTCAATGTGATTTATCCCAGCGAACTAGAAATTAAAAATATAAAAGAATCAAGCATACACTTCATACTTAAACATTTCACTAACCATAGACACAGAGGGGATATTAACAACTAAACTATATCGGATGGCTTTTGTCAACAAAGTCTGGCACAATGCAGTGTGTCAAGGGAATATGATTAATGCATACTGTATTATTCCAATTGTTACAAAGGACATCGTTGAAATGTATGGGAGTTTTGAAATGGATGGTCAGTTTACTTATTCTTCATTTGTATATGAATATTAGTCGGCATAAAATATTAGATGTATCTATGTAATCATGATGGCACAAAAGTTAGCAACCTTGAAATTTCTTCTTAAAAAGTTATATATTGTATACGTTGTCTTTCTCTAATCACAAACTCAGTTTGTAAAGCGCATTATGGTGAATTATATTGATTCCCGGAAACCATGTGAATATCAAGATTAGAGAGGAGGCAGGCTGTTTTTTTTATTTCTGGTTGGTGTGTGGCGGGCAGTAAACTTAGGCCTTGTCTCTTAATTTTCAAAATCGTTTGGTATTTGCATTTTTCGAAACAATAGGAATGTTATAATACTTGCAAACTATGTGAAACCGATGCGGATAGACATAACTTGTGATCGGTCCGTTGTGATTGTTTTATAACTTTCGTTTTGCACATGGCCATGTCAGGCATTTTTATATGTTAAAGACCAACTGCTTTTTATGTGTATGATAAAGCGTGTTTACCTAGAAAATTAGATTTACAAACTATTTGCTGGCCGCGTCTGTCAATTTCTAATATCAATAACAACACTTTAAGGTGTCTCATCTAGATATTTCCTAAAAGGGATATTAGCTATGTTTACCAAAGAACATTATTGAATTTTTGTACTTTTACGCCTTGTACTTGATATACAATAACATAAAAACACAGGTATAAAAATTAAATTCCCATATATAATGTGTAGACATATGGCCAAGTCCAACGTGGTATGGATCTACAAATAGTACGGTTTAGAAAATGACAACCTGGGATTCTCAAGCAATTTTCACCAATTATATTTGGATTTAAGAACTCTATGGCTGTGTATATCTCTTATTTGTTATTGTATATCAATCTAAATAGTAAAGAAGTAAAGAATATAACACAGCTAAGGCTCTCTGAAGCAATTTAATTGTACTTGTACTAAACCAATCACGATAGACAATGCTGAAATGAACCCGTGGTGACTTTCGGTTCACGATGTGACAGCTACGTTTCTTACTATTAGCCTTTTGATATATCCATGGATATGTTTGTCAGATTGGTCATATTTGAATGCAGTTATTTGTCAATGACTATGAATTCTTGAAAAACCATGTGCACAAGATTGACAAAAAGAGTAATACTTTGGTATCTATTATTTTTATATCGGTAGAACGCAAAACATTAGTAGGTAGAATATAATAAGTTGCTGCAGTGCATACATCTAGACCAATTTCCAAGTACATAATTCAGGTTGATTAATGTTTACTCAAATTTAGTTAGATGCGGTCAATTCTGTTGGGAATCTTATATATAACACATTGTTTTCAGATAATATACAAAATTACTACAGCGTACACATACGTTTCAGCAGCAAGGAAATTATGAATAGTGTGTGTGTGTGTGTGTGTGTGTGTGTGTGTGTGTGTGTGTGTGTGTGTGTTTTGAGGACTCTTTGACTTTCAACGCTTGCTCTGAAAATGAGCACTGGTAAGTCTCGTCCGGGCATCACCGGTTATACTAAGCTACTTGCGAAGTCACACTCGTTTCTTTATTTAAAGATTTAGATAAATACATATCAGCCATTAGATGATGCCAGGAATATAAGCAGATACCTAAGACCTTCCAGTCATTTCTCTTCCATAATTTATGTGAACCAAGTAGAGTCAAATGAAGTATTTTCTTTTCAGGTCATGGGAATAAATGAGGCATATTTTACATTAACATATGACCACATTTTTCAGAATCAGCTTTTATTTCTACAGAAATTCTAGAATACAAAAGAAAAGTTTATATGAAGGAAATTATTTACAAAATAGTATTCATCAAAATAATATTTACGTGTTATTTCATTTGGAATAGAAATATTAAGATATATGATCTAAATATCGAGATAAATTCGTTCACATCAAATGTTAATCACTGTCCAGGGACGTTCACTGATCGTTTCTGAAGCTTGTATATCTGGAAGGCAAACACAGCACTATAAGTCGAACAGTCCAGGCTTAAATTTGTTATATAGAAACTTTTTGTAAACATCATCACATCACAACAACATCTCTTTAGCCTGTTTTGTCGGTATAGATTGATAAAATGAAATCATCATTTAAGATGATCAGTTAAACCTTGTATTGTTTTATTATTATATCAGGTTTGTAATATTTACAAAGGCTAAATAGATAAAGTTACTTTATATTTAAGGTGCAATGATTTGATATCGTATATATTAAGTTATCCTCTTCATGACATCATTACACCAAATCAAGAATTATATATATGAATTGGCCGATCAAATACGCTTAATTGATCTTCAACTAAAGTTTAAAATAATACCCTTCTGTGTCTTCTTATTGTTTAGTGTTGTCTTCTTCCTCTGCGCATTGAACCTTTGAAGAATTGAATATATATATATATATATATATATATATATATATATAATGTATATATATATATATATATATATATATATATATATGTTTGTGTGTGTGTGTGTGTGTGTGTGTGTGGAGAGTGAGAGAGAGAGAGAGAGAGAGAGAGAGAGAGAGAGAGAGAGAGAGAGAGAGAGAGAGAGAGAGAGAGAGAGAGAGAGAGAGAGAGAGAGAGAGAGAGAGAGAGAGAGAGAGAGAGAGAGAGAGAGAGAGACTTGTGTTATGATATGATTGACCGAACTGTACAAATACATATATACATAAACGGTTGTGTCCTGAATTATTCTGAATTCCCCATCCCTAAGGCGATTTCCAAATATAGAAATACATATTACACTGAAATGTAAACGGGACCACTGCAAATATACCATGCTTGAATATGTAGTGTCATTCAATTGATTAAAATGTTATAAGATAACAATCAAGAGTGCGTTAATTTTGGAATGACCATTTATACGTATCCTACATCTCTGTTGAAGAGAATATTTAACTGGAACACACACATGATTACGGTTAGTAACAAATACCTATCAAACACTCAATTTTATTCAACAGGTTTCGACTAAATGATATTTTGACTTTTAATGCGTTTGGCAATGTCTTGGAATATTAACATGGCAGAGAAAACATTTATATTCCCTATCTTGGTGCTGATATTGTCATGACCATTATTGTAAAGGTTTCCTTATATTGAGTATACTAATATCTGTAACGAGGGTCTTCCTCGAATTTGTTATAATGCTCAAGACGATTTTGTTCTGTCAATTGGACTTCAAGAGTTGAGCTCCAACTTAAACAGATTTCCTAAAGAGAAAGTGGTATCAGACATGACCAAATAATATATCAAAACGTATACCAAATTCCGTCAAATAGTAACAAGATAAAAAAGATGAACTAACGCTTTTCTCAACCTGTGATATATGAATATATATTAAAAGAAACCAGTTTCTGGTGGTATGCAAGGTCAATGTGTAAATTATATATAAAATGCAGAGTAGATATAGTGGTGATTAAATCATCAAATATTCACAACAAATTATAAAAAGGATATATATGGAACTCGACGATCTGTGTAAGAACAATTATAACTTTATAAACTTTTATTACGATGTTAAGGTATCATAGCAATTAAACACGACTTACCATCGTTACAATCTTTCTCCACCGTAATGCTGCCCATATTTTCGCCTGACGCTAGGAATAAAGAACAAGAATCATATTATCAGTATGTAAATAAAATTGACATCTGTTATTGCATGTATGATTTCAGAGGGAATATATTGATGGGAATTACATTGCTGTCTTGTTCGAATGACACGTTTAAATAAATTAATTGTTAATTAATATATTGATGACAGAGACAGAGAGAGGGACAAAAAGAGAGACAGAGAGAGACCTATATGTCCGATTCACATAAGATTTCGGGCGGAGTGACCATTTGATTTTCATATGGACGATGCTACTCACGTTTTGGTTATGGCAAGAGAAAAAAACGTTTGATTATTTCAATGGTATGTCTTAATAAATTAATTTTAAACTCTTCCGGGTCAAGAAAGGGTTCACAAGACTCCACCCCGCCAGGTTACATTGACTTTATTATATCAAGCTTTTCATAAAATGTTTTATTTGAAACATGTCATACTTACTGCCAGGTACATCCACTGTTTTCATAGAATTCATGAAAAGAAATATTTATATTCATTTGTTAAGTCAACTCCATATGTTGTTATTAATATGTACTCGTTTTAAAGGATTAAATACCACATACAGATACCGTTTCCAATAAAAACGGTACGTTGCCTAAATAACATGCTTCAATATTTTTGACACACACACACACACACACACACACACACACACACACACACACACATATATATATATATATATATATATATATATATATATATATATAATATATATATATATATTTCCTGACATTTTTGCCTGCTGTAAATGTGTATGTCTACGTTTTACACGGCAATATAAAGTTAATAAATTATCTTATATGATATTGCACTAGGTAAGCCATATCACTGGTTAAGTAAACAAAATTGTCCTTTATGTTAGGACATACATAATCATACAGGGTGTAAGAATGATTTCATTTTAAAAATCAGTAAAGTGAAAATTTGTCTATAAAACATATCTTAATATTTTGTTAAAGAAAATATTTAGTGAAACACGATTATGGATAAATCTGCATGAATTAAGAAACAAGTATATTTCGAGAAGTTCTTGGGCATATTTAGACTGTTTTATTCAATTATTGAATCTTTGAAATGACGATTCAGCAAATTACAATATATGATAATTATGAGACGTACCAGAGATGTAGTTTTCTCCATTGTCCGTTGAAGCTTTGAATGAAAGAGATAACAATGAAAAGTTTTATCTAAAAAATCGTTATATGCATATATAGGAAAAGGAAATGGTATGATAACACAAGGACAAACATTCAGAATCTATGATATTGTTCTTGTTATTAAATAATCTATGATGTTGTTTTCATTATTCAATAATCTATGATGTTGTTTTTATTATTATATAATTTATGATGTTGTTTTCATTATTATATAATCTATGATGTTGTTTTCATTATTATATAATCTATGATGTTGTTTTCATTATTATATAATCTATGATGTTGTTTTCATTATTATATAATCTATGATGTTGTTATCACTATCATATATTATATGATGCTGTTTTTTATTATTCGAAAATCAATGAAGTTGTTTTCTATACACAATAAATTTGCCAACGTCTTTGTTCTAGTGGTACATGTATTGTTGTCTTAATTGATTTCCTGTTCCAATTAAATATCTGGTTTTACGAAATTAAAACTCATCCTTGCATCAATTTTATTTAGACGTCGCCATGTTATTTTCGCCAATCAATAATCTTGTGAATATTTTGTTCAAATAAAATTATGACATCGATATAGCTGATTGTGCATTGGGTATTTGACATGATTGAAATGATATTTTGCAATGATGAAATTTACCATCATGACTTTACAGAACTAAAGTTATTGAGACATGCTTAAACTAATTACTACAATTACAGAATAAAGATATTACAACGGGAGTCTTTGTCGAATTTAAAGTATAAAATACAGAAGATCAAGAAGTGTAACACACTTAAGTAAATATTCCAGATTTTACACGTTAGCACAGACAACATACAATGTATATCGTACGTAAAATTTATCATATCGTTTGAATTTAAAACAGTTCTCCAAAGCTAATATAGTCTTCTGTTTATAGTGGTTTCTCCAAGATGAATATGGGGAATGCATTAAGCTCTGTCTGGTCATGAATGATACAACTGTCTATTTCAGAACTCTACGTCTGTTTCAAATATAACCTCAACTGATGATATTTTGATCGCCATGAGCATTATTCTGCAGAATTAATATGTAATGGAATATTGTCACCACTCTAAACATTGTAGTGTTGCATTAAGGCAACTCAAACTTTAGGTGAAACGCCACGAGATTTTCTTTGTAATTTGGATTTTTGTTGCAAATTGGCTAGTAATACCATTTATTACATGTTGGTATGTTAAAATCGGGATTATGATATCAATAATTCGACAATAACGTAATAGAATTATAAAGAACAATATCTAAACAGGAAAATAAAAGCGATAAAACTGATACAATATTATGACTAATTACTACTAGAAGAAGAAGAAGAAGAAGAAGAAGAAGAAGAAGAAGAAGAAGAAGAAGAAGAAGAAGAAGAAGAAGAAGTAAGAAGAAGAAGAAGAAGTAAGAAGAAGAAGAAGAAGAAGATGAAGAAGTAAGAAGAAGAAGAAGAAGAAGAAGCAAGAATATTATATCAAAATAAACAACAAAATAAAATAATTCAATGTTTACGTAATTTACCATAAATTTGAACATCTAAAATGCGAGGATCACTGGAGTCCAAATCAATTTGTCCTTTTTCTACAAAACATAAATCAATGATGGATAATATAGAAATTTCATAGAAATCAAATGACATGGTAAAGAAATGAACCGGAAACAAACACAAAGAAACAAGTAAACTATTTTTCACCCGATATTGGCTAGCTATTTATTTTGCTTTTAAATGTCGAATATCGCTTGTTGTATATATATCAAAATTACAAAATAATGGATTATAACGTTTTAGTAACATGAATGCGAAATCACTTTATTGTTAGATTATTTCAGTTTTTGTCTGTTTAGCCACACATGAGTTAGGCTCATGAAGCAAAACAAAAATATGAAAGAGCCCTTTTGCTCTCGGGATCGACATTCTATATTTTTCGGGATCGGGAATAAGGAAAACACAAAGCCACGAGGAGTTTTGCAAAACAAATGATTGTAAAAGCAATATGTAACTGACTTTATTTAGACTATGGGAGTGGCAGTTGTAATGACAATTTAAGGAGACAAATTGTGTGTGTCGTACTAGATAAATACAAAATCATATCTGGGCATACTCAATACAAAGATCCCTGATTAACGTTCGAGTCCAAATGTGTGAGTGCCTGCTAAATTCATTAATCACATCAAATATTTTATAGATAAATTACTGAAGTGACGGGGGTATGTCGGGTGTTTGTTTTAAAGAATCAATCAATTTCGATGTATATATATAATGATCCCGTGCTTTAATTATTTTTTTTAAAACTTCCTGGGGTATAGGGTGGTGTGGTCTCAATTTATTGAATCATTTGAAAACAAACTGTGTTGTATAGCTCTACAGCAAACAAGTGGTTAAGACATTACATAAGTAAGTACTTTTATACAATTGTTTGGGACAAGACAGAATTGAGAAGAACAATTCTGAACTGCATAATCCTATTCATTCATGACAAATCCGGGTTACAAGAGGACCTGTGGTTGAAAATGATCTCATTTTTAAATGAATGGAAACAGATGGTTAACGTTTGATGGAGAGAAGAACACTATAGTTAAGGTATTTACAGGAATTTTAAATCAAAGATAAAAACATCTAGCTGTTGCTTCTAATTTCAAATTGATATATACTGACCATGTTTTTTTCAATAAATAATCAGAAATGCCATACGTATGTGAATGGGAAATATTACGGCGAGCTCGTAAATAAAGACACCACAGAATAAAATACATATACATTCCACATATAAGTATCAATAACATTTTTTTTGCTAGCATTTGGTGTTT
>BROG01000292.1:420000-607500 GCA_030159075.1 Atrina japonica | reverse complement strand
CGGAGATGTAAGGGATACTTTTGAAAAACCTGACACACTTAGATTTACAATATGACACGCAGTGATATTAATCTATTCATGCGCAAATTGTATACTTGGAGGGTATTTCGTTTATCTTTCACAACCGAAGTGCGTAAAATGTATACGCAAATTACATCTAATACAATGAACTTCGATGTGGAATATTTTTGTACAGGCAAATTGCATATACTTGAATGTAATTCCGTATGTATTTCAAAATTGACTTGAGTACAAATGTTGTAGCAAATTACATCTAATTTCATAAATTATAATGCAAAATATCAGGTTAAAGCTGTGTTCACATACACGACGTAAGGACATGATATGGCCAAGGTCCCTAGGATAGTCACAATTTTGTTCTGACGTTATCTTGTTCAAATTCGACAAATTTGATTCAAGAAGTTTCATTCAGAAACTGCTGAATCAAAAGAAGAAAAAGTTAGCGGTGTCCTTTAATTTGACATTTAGATATATCGACGACGTTTTGTCAATTAATAATGACAATTTTCATACATATGTCAATGCGATATATCCCAGCGAACTAGAAATTAAAGATACAACAGAATCAAGCACACACGCTTCATACTTAGACATTTGATTTAATATAAACACAGACGGGAAATTAGCAACTAAGCTATACGACAAACGCGACGATTTCGGCTTTCCCATCGTGAATTTTCCACATTGAAGTAGTAATATCTCTCAGTCACCCGCATATGGAGTTTATATTTCACAAATGATCCGATATGCCAGGGCGTGCACAACATATGCAGATTTCATATACAGATGTAAACTACTCACTGACAAATTATTGACACAGGGATATCGAAAACCGCGTTTAATGTCAACGTTCCGCAAATTTTACGGTCGGTATAATAGTCTTGTTTGCGACTACTCTGTTTCACTAAGTGAAATGTTGAATTGCCTTTTCGTTGGCGGTTGTTGAGACGTCTGTACCAATTGTGACGAGGATACACTCATCATTTGTTTCACTGGACTTGACTGTGGACTCACGGCGGGTGTGACCGGTCGACATGGGATGCTTACTCCTCCATGGCACCTGATCCCACCTCTTGGTTTCCAGAGGTCCGTGTTTGTCCATTTTTACCGGATTTGTATCTATGTCCTGGACATTCTATTGATTTATACTTTGGTATCTGAAATTTTTATATTCAATAAATTTGACTTATTTTTTTTTTGACATACAAACAAAAGCTTTTTAAAAACATGTTACGTTTTTGCAGTGACTTTTATTATTTTTAAATAACCAACAACATGACAAAATATAGAAAATACCTATGTAGAATTACACAAAAGGGGCACAGGGATCTGAAAACAGCATACAGCTTCATATCAGTTGGGTCTTTGTATCAAGTGAAAAAATATAAGTAATTGCTTTTAAAAATCAAAACACAAACTTGAATCATACACCCATGTAGATCTCTAAGATACGATATGGTTCTTTTTCAATATATACAGTAGTTCTGGAGTGAAATATTTTCAAATAAGGGTACCTTCTGGTACATATTTTGACTCACTCTGGTTGAAATTTTCAACCGATCTGCCCCCCACCCCCCTTAAAAAACAAACAAACAATAAACACATATTTGCGGATTTTTTACTCTAGTTTCTATACAGTTTCAACAATATCACGTGAGTGGTTTTAAAAAACAAACTGACATTATGAAAGAAAACATGCCCACCTCCTGTTTGCAGTCTTAAATAAAAAAAATCACATTTTGAAACAATTCTTGCACAAAACCAACTTCGCGTATTTACAGGTAAAACACATCAGGTGAATGCATCAACGATTAAAAAAATGGAGATAATCAATAAAATCATACACATATTAAAATAATTGATATTAAGTCGAAATGAGAGTCAACATCCTCCAAGGTTTATTTTCAATTGCAAGGATAACTGATACCTGAAATCTATAAACAATACAGTAAATGATTAGTAATTGTCCCCCCGGAGAAATCTTTTTACAGAACGAGATAAAAAATAGAATGAATTAATAGTTTTTTTCAGAAAAATAAGTCTATATTGCAGGACCTGTTAGTCTGTTTGACAAAGTAAAACTGAATGCATAAAGTTTTATCACACTTTCAAACAAATGTATCTGAATTCACTAATTAAGATTTCTTTTAGTTTATATCTTCGGGAAACCCTTTCCTTTCTCTAGCTGCCTGATGAGATGAGATGCTCTAATGTTGTGGTCTCACGGACCATGTCCCAAGTAACAACTGTGATAACAGCATTCAGTACACTAGTGGCAGCAGCAATTGATGAGGTGGCATTAGCTGTGTCATTATTATCTGTATGTGCACATCGACTGGTGATTATGTCATGGTAATAATCAGTGATGTTAACAAAGGAATCAAGTTCTGCCGCTTCACCTGGCAAGTGCAGACTATTTGTTGGTCCAACCGGGTGCCTTGAAGCATCTGGTCCAATGTTCTTTCTGTCCGACACATGTATGATTCTGAACCTGTATCCCAGAGTTTTCTCTTTGAGGTTGAGAAGTCGTCTGTTATGGATGTCTGTGAGTGATCTATTGTTCAGAATCTGGAGTAGTAGATTATGGTCAGTTACAACAAGGAGGTCTCTCCACCCTAGAACACAGTAACGTGTTTGGTGGAGTACATACACGACAGCCAATGCCTTGTCTTCCTTCAATAGGTGCATACCTGCTCCCGGCTGGGTATGTGAATCTGCTATCTACCAGACAAAGTTTCCAGTCGTCATTACAGCGGGTAGAGGGTTTTACTGGAACACTAACAATACTATTGCATAAAAAACGAATCCAAATTCGTCAACAGACCAGTCGGTAGCCAGGCATGTCAGGGTCAATCTTGTTTTTGAGATTTGATATTATAGCATCAAAGCGTTCTTTGTAAGCTGGTTGTGAATCCCTGTGGAGCCACCTTATACCAGTAGCGACCCCATGGTGTGATGAATGTCGTGAAATGGCGGTCTTCTTCACAAATATGTACTGCGTGGTACACATTCAAAGCGTAAGTCAGCTTTTATGCCTTGGGGGACACACACAGTCAGCAAGATGAATGGGACTTGGAACGTGATGTGTTCCTCCTACAGAATGTCGGTTTTGTGATTGTAGGTCTACTGTCCGCCTTGGAGTATCATTGGCTTTGCTAGTTACTACCATACGGGGACACCAAGTTGTAGGTGTGTTTGGACTACTCGTTCGAGAACGCAAATGCGGACATCCCTCTCAAGATCGGTTAACGTTTATCCTGCAAGTGGATTGGAACGGGTGCTGGGTTGTGGACGGCTACCGGTCTGGCATCAGGATCGATGTGGAGTTAGAGGGATTAACACTTCTTAAGCGACAAAGGTTTATCTTCGCAGACAAAAGTTGTAGCGCTGTAGTAATCAAGGAGTAATTCTTTTAGGGACTTTACATGTTCCTCTGTGGTGGAGGTAAAGTTGTCGGAACAGGAGGTGGATTAGAATGGGTCTGGTACAAGAGCAGGACACTTCCTCAGAGTTTTCCATGGATTCAGCAATATATGTAGATTGTACCGTCGTAACACTGGGGACACTGGGAGTATAGCTTCCCTGCAAAAAAAATAGGGACAGTTTGGTATCTGAGACATAACACAGTAAACGTGTGAACACGGCCTTGCTGGAACTTCTCAGTGATATGAATATTGAAGACCATTACACTGAATGCCATAAAGTTCCTAGTCAAGGTGTACTTATATCTTCCATCTGCAAAGGACAAGGCTTTTGATCTTTAAGGGTATGATTGCATGGTATCGGCCACCATGAGATTGTCCAAAAGCGATCTTGAGCTTGAGGTGGAACACAGTAAATGATGAATGGGACTTGGAACGTCTTCAGACAGTGTCCAAATCACTAGATTCACGGCCTTGCTGGAACTGTCTTCAGTCGTAATGCTAACTGCGACTGTTCCAATTACACCAAGGTCGTACTTATATCTTCACGCATCACTTTGACTTGGAGGAGATCCTTTTCAGTTATACCAAGGTTGTTTGCTGATCTTAAGGGTATGATTGCACTTTGGCATTCTGTATCGGCCACCATGGAAATAGTGATTGTCTTGAGCTTGAGGTGACTTGGATAGGATGTCCGAATGATGCATGGTCTTCAGACAGGTATTTCGTCCTCACTAGATTCATTTGTTGGGGTTTTGAGGGTCGAACCAGCCACTTTCCATCAAATGTATGATGTTCAAGACGTGAAGCGTTGTTTGTCTGTTCTGATGTGATGCACAACTGTTCATAGACATATCCGACCATGTCTTGGTATATATATGGAGTCCCTTGTTTGGGTCGGTTTCTGTAGGCCTTACCTTGAGGGAATGTGTCAGAATATGTGTCAAGGTGGCCCCATGCTCCCCATGTGGAACACTTGCTACATGATTTGGTGTAATGGTATTTAATGTCAAGCCTGACAAAATTTAGACCTAGTCTTGCGATCATGTCCATTGTGCAATTCGTGAAGAACGAGAACAGGGACCACAAATTACAATGTTATTTTTTAGCACCCCAAGAGAACATACTTTATAACATTAGATTTTTTATCTTTTCTATACAACGTCGGTACACAATAAATGATAGGTCCTATGATCGAAATAAAAAAAAAGAAACACATCAGCATCATTTGTTTTATGTTCCACTGTTTCATCACTTATCAGAGGACGTAACAACTTTAATTAACTAGTAACCATGTATCTTACTTGTAATCTTATTTGCAAAGTTGCATTATGATTAGGTACATAATACTTATAAACCACACTTGTGGGTTCAAACGATTTGTGTCGTGGGAATGATAAATTATATGGAACATTGGAAACATGAGGACATTCAATGTTTCTAAATTAATTCTCTAAAAATACGAAAATGGATAATCATTATGCTTAATGATACCTTTTAGTAAAGTTAAATGAAACAAATCGCTTGTGTGGTCATGTTCATGACATCTATCATAACATAACTTTTGATTTATTCATAGTATTCATAAATGAATGAATCGTGTCGGCACGTGTAACAACATTTAAACAAACAATCAACACAATCCCGTACCCATTGACAAAATTAAAAAAACAATATAACTGTGACAACTATGGGTACTACATGCTTTACAATCGTTCCGCCATGTCCAGTGGAGTTGAGCAGTTCATGATCAAAGAATAATAAAGCCGAAAATGAGATGGGACGAGTTAAAAATGGGTCGAAATCACCCGATATACCCGGCACGTGGACAATTTCAGAAACGAATGTTTTGAAAAAGACCAATTTTGCCTGATTTAGGTATGAAAAGATAATGTACGAAAATAAACACAAAGAATAAAATAATAGAATGTATATTAACTGCAAAAATCACGTGTTTAATAGTCACTCGGTAATCTTCGTAAAAAATTGACAAAAGTTAATTTGCAATGCTCAAAGTAATGGTGGACAAATATAACTAATATAAAAATTGATACAAATCCGGTAAAAATGGACAAACACGGACCTCTGGAAACCAAGAGGTGGGATCAGGTGCCATGGAGTAGTAAGCATCCCCTGTCGACCGGTCACACCCGCCGTGAGTCCACAGTCAAGTCCAATAAAACAAGTGAGGAGTGTATCCTCGTCACAATTGGTACAGACGTCTCAACAACCGCCAACGAAAAGGCAACTCAACATTTCACTTAGTGAAACAGAGTTGTCGCAAACAAGACTATTATACCGACCGTAAAATTTGCGGAACGTTGACAGGGTTACGTTTGGCAAGATTGTTGCACTTTTACACATGAATTTGTTATTCTAGCCACCAGATGGTCTCTTTGAAATATATATATGAGATAGAATATAACATAAAATGGGCATGTAAAATTTTTCACCTACGACAGCTTATATCGCTTTAAAACACATATCCTAATTTTTCATAACCCTAGTTTAGTCACAAATAAAATTCACCTATTCGCATTAATTGTACATCAAGAAAATTACCCAGTTTAGTGTATGTCTGCCAAGTCGAAAATAACTAAAACAATTTTGTTCTTCCAGCACTAATACACTATACATTTGTACATGCTGTTTACATCTGATTAAGTTTATCAATTATAGTAATTTTCCAATTTAAATCTCAAATGACAAGTACATAATTTGTTTGTACAATACGTAAGAACACGAGTGTCCTTTTAGTATATTCCAAATGTTTAATTTGGTATCCACTGCAGCATGACACTTTTAAGTGTAACATATTTTGTTTTCTAAATATAATGGGATCTGACACAAGTTATCTCTACATAGGTTGTCGCCTCATGTATCACAAAATGACAGTCACGTTTTTGTTTTTTTTTTTTTTTGTTTTTTTTTTTTTTTTCCGGGGGGGGGGGGGGGGGTTGGAGTGATGTTTTATGTCCCGTCAAAAATTGTTGACTTATAATGCGATGTCACCAGTTTCAGGTGAAGTGCTACAAATTTTAGACTGTGCTATGGACTGACGCCACCACAGTGCCACGGTATCCTGGCAGGGTACCTCGGTTTTCAGTCTCTATCTAACTTTGACGTCTTATGCCGAGCGTTAGGCGGAGGAACAGTCACAACCATTTTTCGTCTTTGGTATGACTCCATCCCCCAACAGAAATCAACCCGGAATTTATATATATATATTATATATATATATATATATATATATATATATATATATATATATATATATATATATATATATATATATATATAAAAGTTTCTCCCACGCAGGAAAGTTTTCTATACAAAATTTGTTCCGCCTTCTCTGTATAAAAATACTTTCACACCTGTACGCTTTAGGTTTGAAATTTATGTCAAAGATAGATATAAATATTAGAATGCGTTGTTCATACAAAGGGGAAACAATTTGGAAAACGAAATATGCATCTGTATTTCTATTTTTATTTTCTGTATTTGCTTTGAATAAAAGATGTGCATCAATATGTTGTTAGTTTGTAATGTCAATGTGTGGTTTGTCCTTGTTTTTCTGTATTTCATGTTTCAAAATATGGTACACATCTAAATCAGAACTGAAACGAATGATTGAATATTTAAGATTAGATTGAGGCCGGTATTCTATCGATTTTCAATACTATTTTGTGTTTTTTCATGTAAATATACTTCAAATGTTTTATTTTCTGAACAAACAACGGCTAAATACACAAATACTTGTCATATATTCTAATTTTTTTGGCCGTATGTATTATAGAATTACATACAAAGAGTGCCAACTTGTATAAAACCCGGCACCTCACTTGTATGGGCATGAGGCCAGAGCAGCTCAACACTGGCACCTCCAATATAAAACTTAATTTGAGTACCAAAAAAAAACATTTAAAAAACCTAGAACGTCTCTGATAAATTCAAATCGGCGAACCTGTGGGATTTACACTCATAATATGCTTTCATAGCATATTATATTTGAAATAATCAGTGATCAGATTTATATTCCAGATTACGTGGGGGCGGGGGGGTTTCTATAAAGGAAATTTTCCGGTGGGAACTTTTTCTATAAACGAGGTGGAGGGGGGGATTTTATATAGAAAAACTTCTCGCAGGGAATGTTTTCTTTTTAGAATTCCCTCCGGGGGAAAGATTTTCTATTTAAAAAGATCCGGGAAAGGTATTCTATATAGAAAATCGGGGGGGGGGGGGTGGGGTTATTATATATATAAATCTTTCCGCGGGGTGGGATTCTCTATGCAGAAGGTTTTCTGTATGACACCGGTCCTGGAGTCGTCCCCGGTACCTTCTGCTTGTGAGTCTAACGCTTTATCACTAGACCATCGGTAACGGTCAAAATGACAGGTATACGGCAAAAAACATACATAATGATTATTGTTTTCAGATAACGGTGTGGACACCATAGAAGTCTTCATAATTTGTTGCACTTTTTAATGTATAAATTCACCTATCTTAATATATTTTGATTCCTTACGATTCCTTAGATGGAATGCCGGATAATATTTTAAAGATCAGGCTTTCCTCCATCATCAATAATATTTTCAATGAAAGAATGGGGGATATAGACTATAGTTAAGAAAAAAATGTTTTGCGATTTATACTCCGGATCTGCAGTGACACACGTGGTCTGCAGTGAGGTTATCTGAATTGATAATCTGCATTTTCGCCGCAGTATGGTATAAATAATATCTGTGTCGATTTCCAAAGCTTTAGAATTTTGATGGCGTCATTTCCACTGATAGCACATTAACATTTATAAATTCTTCTAAAGCTAGGATAGCCATCTTTTTACAGTGGTTACTCTTAGGCGGATTTTAATTATACGTTTAGATTTATTATTTGTCCTTGTCTGATATCACTTTCTCTTTATAAAAATCTATTTAAAAATGGAGTTCCACTGATGAAGTCTAATTGACAGAAACGATCGTATTGAGCATTATAACTTTGGTATTATGTTCATGATATTCCAGACAATGTGTATCATGAACTATATGTTACACGATATTTATCATAGATTTAGTAGCTTTGACTAATCATTTTTTTTATTCATACTAGTTGTACAAAGTGACAACATAATCATGTTGCAGGACATTGCACCATCGAACAACTCGAAAGAGCACATTGATGAATATCTACACCAAATACGTTTTTTTCTGTATTACATTACATTTTTTTCTATACACGTAGAAATTTTAATTTTTGGTGATATACATATCACCAGGACATTTTATACTTCCTTCATACCGAGACGTTTAATATTTCTACATACCGAGAAATTATGGTTTACATATGATCAATACGCTTATTCTAAATATCACCAAGACGTTTTATTCTATATATGACCATGACGTTTTAGTTCCCTTCTCGTCATAACGCTTTGTATTTTTTTACACCATGTGCTTCCCTTTTTTCACGCCATGCCGTTGTGATTTTCGTATTTCCATGACGTTTTGTTTTTATACTTACTATGACGTTTTGTTTTTATACTTACTATGACGTTTTGTTTTTATACTTACTATGACGTTTGATTTTTTGTATCTCAAGACGTTTTGTTTTTTATACTTACTATGACGTTGTGATTTTCGTATCTCCCAACTTACTATGACGTTTTGATTTTTGAATCTCATTTTGTTTTTATACTATGACGTTGTGATTTTCGTATCTCAAGACGTTTTGTTTTTTATACTTACTATGTTGTTTTTCGTTTTTAGACTTACTATGACGTTGTGATTTTTGTATCTCAAGACGTTTTGTTTTTATACATACTATGACTTTTGATTTTTTTGTATCTCAAGACGTTTTGTTTTTATACATACTATGACGTTGTGATTTTCGTATCTCCCAAGACGTTTTGTTTTTATACTTACTATGATGTTGTGATTTTGTATCTCCCAAGACGTTTTGATTTTAATATTTACAATGACGTTGTGATGTTCGTATCTGCAAGACGTTTTGATTTATACTTACTATGATGTTGTGTTTTTCGTATCTCCAATGCGTTTTGTTTTTATTCTCACCATGACCTTGTGATTTACGTCCCACAAAGATGTATTTTTTACATCAATATATTTGTATCACACCACAAATATACCTAACCACTAAATTCTGTTTTACATCCCCATGCTCCCCATAACATTTTTTTCTATATCCCACCATGACCATATACCCAACCATGACGGTTTGTTTTTACAGCCCGCCATACACCCAACCATGACGTTTTATTTTATAGCCCAGCATACTACCAACCGCAGACCTCAATAGACCATAACGATGTTTTATTCCCACCAAGATGTTTTGGTTTACTTCCAATGAAGAAGTCTTGCTTTACATACAATTAAAACGTTTTTTTAATTCCCTCTAAGGTATTTTGTTTCCAAACAAAATGTTTGTTTTCCATACCAATTAAAACGTTTAAGTTTTCTTCCTACCAAAGTGTTTCGTTTTCAGTTCAAACAAGATGTTTTTTTTTTTTCCTATCAAGGTATTTGCTTTACGTTACAACAAGAAGTTTTATTTTTCTCCCTATCAAGGTGGTTTGTTTAAAGTCTAAACAAGGTGTTTTCGTTTACATACCATCAAGGCGTTGTGCTTTTCTTTTACACCTCATCAAGATGTTTTGTTTTACCTATCACGAACACATTTAGTTTTTCTTGTCATCAGACATTCACACCTTTTATTCACCTTTATGTTTCCCCACCACGGGGATGGTTTACATCCCACCAGGACGTTTTATTTTGTCCCCATAAAAAGACATTTTGTTTTACATACTACCATGACTTTTCTGTTGCATGTATCATCAAATAAAATACAATGAAATAAACAAGAAAATAAGCTACACACGAATCAGAAAAGCCATCGTTATGTCAATATTCAGTAAACTAAGCGTTAAATGCAGCTTTATATTTCGCTGTTTTATTGAACGAATACTCTCTCTCTCTCTCTCTCTCTCTCTCTCTCTCTCTCTCTCTCTCTCTCTCTCTCTCTTAACTCACAGTATCATCACGTTTCGTGAACAACGTATTAAATGTAGAATCTATATGTACTTAGCGGACGAATAATGCAACTGCAAATTTCCATTTCTTCAAAGTTGAAATTAAGTATTTACTACGAGTGTATAAGAGAAATCTTGGTTATTTCGTAAGTTTTATTTTCGGAAAATTTCTACAAAAAACACACAATGCTAATGATAAACATGTCAACAGGTTTTGTCATCCCTGTGATTAAAACTGTATAAAAAGGCTGCCATGTTGAAAATGGTAACGTATTTAACGGGATTTTAATTGAGGTATCATCTTGAGCATTAAAGTTTTGGTAGTATGTTTATGATATTTATAACCAATAGGTCGCTGCTACTGCTGGTTGGCCGTTTGAGTCGCCGAGGGTATACATAGATCTAATACCTGGTAATTTGGCACCAGCTGAAAATCTTAAGTAATATATGGTATATGGTATACTGGTAAACACCATTTAAAGTTTTAAAATCTTCAAAAGCTAAGATAGTCATCTTTTTACAGTGGTTGCTCTTAGACGGATTTGGCTATGTATCTGGATTTTTTATTTGACCTTGTGTGATATCACTTTCCCTTTAGAAAATCTATTTCAAATTGGAGCTCGGTTGATGGGGTCTAGTTGGAGGAGGCGGTCGCCTTAGGCATTATAGCTTTGGTGTTATGTTTATAATATTAAACCAAAACATGCAAAAATTAGTATTAGGCATTTTACGCACTGTAGACACAGACGTGGCTCCGCGGTAGCGTGCTAGGTTCGCAACCAGAGGGTCGCGGGTCGAGCCTCGGCAGAGGCGGATGATTGTTCCTGTTCTTTGGATAAGACAGTAAAAACCGAGGTTCGTGTCACAGTAAGTGTCGGCACGTGAATGAACCCTAAATGGTCGTAAGTGCAGAGTATAGGCCAACATTTGAAACATTTCACTGGCATTTGGTGACGACTCCATATGAGTGAAAGATTCTTCAGTGGGACGTTAAACAACATTACAACAACAAAAAATGAAAAAAGAAAATGAAGTACCAATGCTATGGTATGTTGTATACATGCAACACGTTCGTTTATTCGGCTACAATCTATAGCGACGTTTAGCTAAACTATATAATTGATTTAAGTTCGGATGTACCTTGTAGCGTTTGTTGTACTTTGTTTAAAAGACGGGGTGATAATAATTAAGAAATAAAACACGAAACTTATACGTTTGAGTCAATAATTTTGCCACGTAAATCATTTTACCGACAAGAAAACAATTAAATTCGTCTCATTAACTGAAGAATGTGATTGACCTGTCTGTGTTCAACTATAACTTTGGTATTTTGTTTATAATAATTTGAACATAAACAATATGATTGTCAATGATTATCCAGTTTTGAGTGTGTCTGTCTTAAGAAATATATCTAAATAATTTGGTGATTTTAGCACTGTCACTTTATATCTCAATTGTTTACACTCAAAGTCAAAGTTGATTCAATGTTCCATTTAAAAGCCAAAATAACGACCAAATCGCCTGTCTGCACGATACTTCAGATAAAAAATGTCCTTCAATTACTTTAGATTTCTTTATCCTCGATGCTAAACGTTTATTGAAGAAATAAATGCCTCTGTGCAAAACATTAAGTGTTAAAGAGTGCTTACGAGCCAATTTATCACGTATATTTAGACGGCTACTAGTCAAACGATAAACCTGAACAATGGTGAAAAATTGGCCGACGTTTGAGGTCTATATATAAATAATAATAATAATAATAATAATAATAATAATAATAATAATAATAATAATAATAATATATTACATGCGATATCTTTCAGTGATAAAGTGTGTGTGTGTGTGTGTGTGTGTGTGTGTGTGTGTGTGTTAAGAAAAGTGTAGAACACCACAAACTATATCAATATATGCGAGTTTTACTGTCTCATCCGAAGGACAGGAAAACAACCTACCGCCGGCTGGACTCGAATTCACGACCTCACGATCAAGAGTCGAGCGCTATCGACTGAGCCAGACCGGCTCATTATTACATATAAAACATCTCAGATACCAAAGTATAAATCTTTAGGATTTCGAAGACACAGATACAAATCCGGCAAAAATGAACGAACACGGACTTCTGGAAACCAAGAGGTGGGATCAGGTGTCATTGAGGACTAAGCATCCCCTGTCGACCGGTCACACCCGTAATCAAAACGCAACTCCATTATAACACGACGAATTAGATATATAAATGGTCTCAACAGGATGAACAATTGCTAATCCCAAATGTAATAAGACAAGGTGTCCGGAAGGAGTCAGCGTCCTCTGCTGGCATGCCACACCGTCGAAAACGTTCCATGGAAACGTTTCTAGTCATATTCGGTGAAAATGCAAAGTTTGGTAATAAGGTCAAGTTCGGTGAAAAGCATGATTGGTGAAAGGGAGTCACTGTCTGCGGTCATGCTCCAAAATACTATATAATATTTTTTGAGAGGGGGACTTCATAATGTTTAACGAGATCCTCGCATCGACCATAAAACTTCTTAAACGACGACTCGACAACGTAACCTTGTGTAAGTAGTTCATTATCTAGTCGTTTTGCTCTCAGAATAAAACATTCATCAGAAGAGCATACTCTGGCATAACGTATAAGTTGTGAAATGAAAACGTCATAGGCAGGTGAAGATGGAAAATTACTACTTAGAAACGGGAAGTTTGTGATTTGGAAATTGAAATCGTCGCTTTTGTCATAAAGGGATGTGTGGAGTTGATTGTCCTTTCCAATCGACAGGAGTAAATCTAGGTAAGAATCCATATGTTGACAAAAAGTAGTTTCTATGCCTATGTCCTATTTCTCGTTTGATAATGGAAACGGCATCGAAAGTACATTCAGATTTACAGTTAGTTAACTGATTATTACAATATATCTATTTTTGATGTTATCTAACTTACATCATTATATGTTAATCTTAGTAGTAACATCATCAATCTATTTTAAAACCATTGCGTGACAAACAGTGACAGGATATAATTGACTTACTTATAAATTCAATTGATGGGAGATTACGATCAGTACATTCAGTCACATAAAGTTTATTTCCTGTGGAAGTGGAGATAACTCCTACAAATGTAAAATATTTCAGATACCAAAGTATAAATCAATAGAATGTCCAGGACATAGATACAAATCCGGTAAAAATGGACAAACACGGACCTCTAGAAACCAAGAGGTGGGATCAGGTGCCATGGAGGAGTAAGCATCCCCTGTCGACCGGTCACACCCGCCGTGAGTCCACAGTCAAGTCCAATGAAACACGTGAGGAGTGTATCCTCGTCACAATTGGTACAGACGTCTCAACAACCGCCAACGAAAAGGCAACTCAACATTTCACTTAGTGAAACACAGTAGTCGCAAACAAGACTATTATACCGTTGCGGTTTTCGATATCCCTGTGTCAATAATTTGTCAGTGAGTAGTTTACCTCTGTATATGAAATCTCCATATGTTATACACGCCCTGGCATATCGGATCATTTGTGAAATATAAACTCAATATGCGGGTGACTGAGGGATATTACTACTTAAATGTGGAACATTTACGATGGGAAAGCCGAAATCGTCGCGTTTGTCGTATAGCTTAGTTGCTAATATCCCGTCTGCGTTTATATTAAGTAAAATGTCTAAGTATGAAGTGTGTGTGCTTGATTCTGTTGTATCTTTAATTTCTAGTTCGCTGGGATATATCGCATTGACATATGTATGAAAATTGTCATTATTAATTGACAAAACGTCGTCGATATATCTAAATGTGAAATAAAAGGACACCGCTAACTTTTTCTTCTTTTGATTCAGCAGTTTCTGAATGAAATCTGTTTCGTATGAATAAAGGAACAGGTCGGCCAATAAAGGAGTACAATTTGTTCCCATAGGAATGCCGACAGTTTTTGAAAGACCACGTCTCCGAACATTACAAATACATTGTCTATTAGAAATTCCAGCATGTTTTTTATATCAACTTCAGTGTATTTATGTGTAGAATCAGAGTGGTGTTTGACGAAATAAGTATCCTAATAGCCAATCACTAGATATTAAAATTTTCGGGTACCACCTTTAGTGAAAAAACAGTTGTCTATGATGCTGAAAAGTCTTTCTTTTAATTTTTTATGTGGAATAGTAGTGTAAAAAGTAGAGAAGTCATAAGTTTTGATACTGTGAATTTGAGAAACATTGTGTGCCTTCAAGTTTTCTAAAAGCTGTTTAGAATTTGTAAGTATCCACATCTGATTTACACCGCTTCTAGAATAAGCAACTGTACAGTATTGTTGAAGTTTCTCCTTAACGGCTGTCAATATCTTGGTAAGGAGTAAAGATAAAGGTTTGGTAGAACATTTGCTGGATCCTGCTATGTATCTTTGCTTATATGGGGTTTTATGAAGTTTAGGTATCCAATATAAATGTGGTAGCTCGAAAACGGTATCCGTTGTAGGTATATCAAATGAGCGCAATACGGGCACGTGATTTTGAAGGATCTTGTCCTTTGAAAGTGAGCTACGTGTGTATGTATGATTTCCAGAATTCGTATTAAACCCGAGTTCTTCTAATAAACAATTATAGTAATGTGCCTTACAAATAAAATCTATATTATTTGAGGCTTTGTGTGCTGGTACCAGTACATATTGGTCATGTAATCTATCCAGTTCAGTTACTACTTCTGGATCATTAAATACAGAGGGATAACGTGTTTTCATAGTCCCTTTAAGTTTTCGAATACGAGATCTTATCAACCATCGTATGGCTTTCAGCCATTCAGACAAAGTGTCTGGTTCTACGTCTTCATGCTTGGCCCATCGTCTGGCATAATCTTCGACAGAATCCATAACTAAACTGAAATTCTGACGCCAATTAAAGGAACGGGCTTCCTGGTATTTAGGGCCCCTTAAAATAAGATTTTTGAGGCTTTCATTTTCAACAATAGAAACGTCGCCGGTAGTGACATGCCCGATAGGATTGTATTTGAAAGGAGATGAAGCACAGGAACATGTAACAGTGTTGTGTAGAAGCACTGCAAAACCTGTTTGTAATTGAATAGCTTGGATGCGATGCTAGGTGTATAGCTATATGGAATGCAAGGTGTGGTCTTCATTTTAAAATATGGTCGAACACAACAATGTTTAAAGCGTCTATGCCTTTATTTGTAAATTTAAGTTTAAGGAAAAGACGTTTCTGTTCAGAACAGTCATCGTTTGTAACCCGTGCAGGCTTAAACAGGCTATGATAAGCGATGTCCATTATAATGGAGTTCAGTGTGTATTCTGGGTTAAAGAATCCTTATAGGGGTTCATTCTTGCTTCTTGAAAAAGTTTATTGAGATTTGTAAAAGGAATAGAATTAAGTTTGCTGCGAATGTGATGAAGACCCAATTTTTTGTTAACGTAAGGTAAAAGAGATGAAAAAGTGACATCATGTATGTAGGGTCGGTTGTATGAACGATGTCCGTGACTTTGTTTACGTCTTACGTTAGAATTAAAAAGTTCCATCAGGTTAACACCATTACACAGTGGGCTTGATAGATTGTCTACACTTTGGATATTATCGTTACATCCATAGGGATGTGCAGTGCCAAGCTTTTTAATCCAAAATTCTCCACGTTGTCTGCGGAAGGGGGTACTCAAGGTGGGATTGTTGGTCCAGTGGTATATTTTTTCAATTATACGCACACTCATAGACAAGATGGAATGGTCAGCAGAGTTGAAATGTCAATAGAGTATTTGGTTATCCCCATTATTAATCTCGAATCGATGACCAGATACTCTTTTATTTATAAGAACGACGTTGTGGAAAACAATACAAATAAAACCTTAATAACTAACAATTATTAGACAACTTGTGGCCTAAATACGCTTCTGTAATTACGACATAATAACTTGTTATTACGACATAATATCTTGTTATAACAAGACAATTCCTTCCTTGTCATTACAAATGATATCTTGTTATTATTCTTTTTATAACAAGACAATTCATATCTCGTTATAAAGACATATTAAGTCGTTGGTATTATGTTTATAATATTTAACAAGAAATATGTCGTTATAATTTTATTACTACACGTGGCTTGTGTCGGCTTCCGTAGTTTTCCATCATTGCATATTTGAAATGATTTTATCTATATCACATCGCAATTGCTACATTTTATGTCACACATAATATCTATTCTCGTCTTCGGTACTTGAAGCTTTTGATGAAAAAAGATAAATCCGGGGAAAAAATGTTATAATTATAAGGATTAAACCTCACTTTCGGCACATTAATATACATGATGTAATGCTACGCTGTAATGATACCAACATTGATGTAATGCTACGCCGTAAGGGTACTAACATTTATAATTTTCTACTTTCACTATTCAATTGTGCATTTTTGTCGTCGCTTTTAAAGATATGAAAATCACATATATCACAAATCACATATATCACAAATCACATATATCACAAATCACAAATCACACATATCACAAATCACATATATCACAAATCACATATATCACAAATCACACATATCACAAATCGCACATATCACAAATCGCACATATCACAAATAGCACATATCACAAATCGCACATATCACAAATCACACATATCACAAATCACACATATCACAAATCGCATATATCACAAATAACATATATCAGAAATCACATATATCACAAATCACATATATCACAAATAACATATATCACAAATCACATATATCAAAAATCACATATATCACAAATCACATATATCACAAATCACATATATCAAAAATCACATATATCAAAAATCACATATATCACAAATCACATATATCACAAATCACATATATCACAAATCACATATATCACAAAAGTCTTAATATTCAGGATGTCCAGGAGACAATATACAAATCTGATGGACATTGGACAAACACGGACCTCTGAAAATCTGGAGGCGGAATCAAGTGACATGGAGGAGTTAGGATCACCTGTTGACCGGTCGCACCCGCTGTGATATAATATGATATATTTCAATAGTTTTAAAATCCTATATAAATTGCAAAGTTGCTCATGTTAGTACAAAATCAACATAGGTAACATGGAAGGTAGATTTCACGGAAAGTAACCTTTGACATTATTCAAAATGTTTTTAATCCGTCACTGAAAATTTGAATTTGATTAATACGATCTCATTGCTAATTACTATATGCCACATACCATAGAATTCGTTTTCCTCCTCTTCGCTACTTGAAGCTGTCCATGCAAGAGATAATTGTAACATTTTTGTGAGAGATAAACAAACATGATGTTATAATACACAGACTGAAATATGTAATTGATCACATCGTGTTAACTCTGAATACGTATGTGATATAATTATCAATGACTTATTACCATAATTCCCAGTACCCACAGATGCAATAGAAATCATTTTATATGTTATACCCTAATCCATATTGTTTTAGCGATTAATTATTTTTACTGAACAGCACAAACGTTCTTCAAAGCTGATCATGTTAATTTCATCAATAAATAAAATTCTAATGTTTTTGTTTCAATATTTGGGCTTTAAAGTATCTGACAGTGTATTGGGTATTTAACATGATTGAAAGGTCATTTAAAATACTATGTTTTGTTTTTCTTTTTTTTTTTAATTTTGAAATTTTAATGATAATTTATGAAGTTAACAACTTTTTAAAGCTAATTATCTCGATAGCTGTACAAAAAGGCTTACCACAATCGTCTCCGTCGTCAATTGGGAGTAAAGTTTAAACTTATCACATGATTAAACAGAACAAAATAAGCATACATTTCGGTTTTTATCTGGTTAATATAGACAAATTTAACAATACCGCATGAATGTTTTACTTACAATTGATTATATTGTTTCCATCAGTAGACAAATTAGTCAACGCCTGATTGAAAAAAGGAAAATTAATTTTACATTTCATGTTTTATTTCAATTCTTTCATTGACTTTTTTCTCTTTTAATGATCCCGTAAATCATATTTCTATCTCAGAACTGTGTAGCATTTACGTATCGACTGTTTTGTTTGTGTATTCCATTTCTTATTAAGATAAAAAAAAGTAAAAGTTTACTGTAATACAAAGACTATAAATCGAATATTTGTACTTAAGACCTTTGCCAAATCCTTCATAAAATTGTTTATTTGAAACATGACTGTCAATACTTACTATCATTGCCCTCTGTTTTCGCAGAAACAATGGAAAAGAAAATATACTATATGTTATTACAAATCAGTATCTCTTGTATGGCTAGCCAAAATCACTTATAAGTGCTAGAGAGAGAGAGAGAGAGAGAGAGAGAGAGAGAGAGAGAGAGAGAGAGAGAGAGAGAGAGAGAGAGAGGGAGAAAGAGATGTCCATTATCCAGTTATCGTTTAAGACATGAATTGTCATACTTACTAGAAATTCCGTCTATTTTGACAGTAGCCATCAAACCATGAAAAAGACAATATATCTACATGTTAAGACAAGTCCATATTTCAGAATGTTACAGTTCTTTCTCCTTTACATCTTATAATGCTACATACAGGGGAAACTTAAATTGAATTTACAATACATTTTTCCGCGAAAACAATATGTAATGTCTTATTGTTTTGATTTCTTAATAAATATTATAAACATGATACCAAAGTTATAATGCTCAAGACGATATCGTTTCTGTCAATAAGAATTCATCAATTGAGCTCCAATTTGCAAAACTATGTGTTTTTTTTTCTAAACATAAATAAATCCTTATTACCCCTATTAATCTGTAAACAAAATTTTATTAAAGTAGTTAAAGCGGGAAAGACAGAATAAGTCTATGTTTTGTGAAAATATGACAAATTTGTTTACATATCGCATGTTTTCAAACTATTATAATATTCAATCAAATAAAATTATGAATCCAATTCGTTTTTTTATTACCAAAAAATCCTGCAATAACTTATCCGTTGCCATGTCTACCGAATCACATTTCAAAGCAAAATGTATATAAAACATTTACAGAATCGATGTTATTACGTGATTGCCAACACTAAGAGTATTGCTGTGATCTAAGAATCGAAATTCGGTACTTGGAGAATTTGAAATGCAGCAGATGTTATTATGTCAAGGGCACCCAACTGTTCAAGAGAGCTTACCATCACTTGCGTTCACATCGCTTGCAGCATCTAAGTAAGAGATAAAAAACGAGACATATCATTGGCATATAAAGAAAATTAACTTTCTCTTGTTGCAATGTAAATCGATGTAAGAAAGAATCTAAAATAAAACCTCTCGCCTTAAGAGAACGTCACTTAGGAGACCACCTCACACTTATGACCGTAAATATCCAGAGTTTGGACATTATTTTGGAAATATCATATAGGTCCAGACCTTCACTCAGTTAATCACCTCAATAATCAAACAGTTTTGAGTTAGTCAGTAAGTGGTTTTATTACTGGGCCTCCAAGGAACTATTGTATTATTCCAAATGATACGATTTCTAATTGGAATGGCTGGAAAGGGTTTATCCGGACCTAATAGTTGTTTACTATTATTTACTGTAATTACAATCGGAGAGATTTTCTACATCTTCCCAATTTGAAGCTTTTAACCACAGTGATTAAAATAAAAGAACTAATCTTCGTTGTCTACACGTAAATGGATATGCTGTAATAATACACACACTAAGATTTATAATTCACCATATCATTCTCACTACTCATTATGTGTTTTAACGTATTTGTTCTAATGCTACACGACTTGTCACTATGATCCCCTTTCCATATACTTTAAGTTGATGGGGATTAAGGGTATATTATTCTACATTCAATCCTTTTAATATTTGGTGGTATGCCTGAAAAACCTGAAATCACATGTTCTTATTGTTTTGTTTCTGTTCTATAACAAATTCGTCTCAATTATCTTTCTTCATTGTATTATCTTGTGATTTATTTCAAAGATTCGCATAAAGTAAAAAGACAATCATTAAGAAAAATAATACAACGATTAAACAAATAATGTATATTTGTATGTAAAACATACTCATATGTTTGTGTATAAAACGCCAAAACCACATTAATGAGTCTAGGTATTTTAAGCTAAATCCAGTTTCTAGATTGAATTCATTTTGCATATCAAAATTGATATAAAGTAAAAAAAAAACTGAATGTTATCAATTGTATGTATTGATTTTAGATTGATAGAACTCCTTTTACGGAATTCCTTCAAATATATATTTTGTTGCACGTTTTGTTTTGTTTTTTATTTTGCCTATTCATTGTATTGCTTTTGGTATTGTATATAGAATAAAGATTTACAGACTTGAAACACCCGTTGTCATACTTACTGTAGTTATTGTCTGTATCCATATAAACCATGAAAAAGAAAAAAAAAAACAATATACGTTAAAGCATGTCCATATTTGTACAAAGTTATACTACTTCCTCTTTTACTCCCTGCAAGGCGAATTTGGCATTTCAGAACTCTGTCGAGAAACCGGATATAGGTGGTTCCCTACGTCTAATTCTACACTCGATTTTCACATTGATACGCATTATCTTCAATGCTTTAGAAATACCTCTATATGATCTTCGTAGTGGTATACAAAACGCTGAACTACTATCAAGTCGTTAAAAGAACTCAGCTTAGTTAGAATGTAAAATTGTAATGTAAAAAGTACTAATCAATAATCAAAAACTCAAGGCCATTATAACACGACGAATTAGATGTGCAAATGGTCTCAGCATGAAGAACAATTATGAATCTCAAACGGGATAAGACAAGGAGTCCGGAAGGAGTCAGCGTCTTCTGCTGGCATGCCAAACCTGTCGCAAATGTTCCATTGGAACCTTTCTAGTTCGATGAACGGGTCAAATTCGGTAAAAATCATGATTGGTGAAACAGAGTCACTGTCTGTGGCCGCGATCCAGAATACTATCTAATATCTCTGAGAGGGGGACTTCATAATGTTAACAAGATCCCCGTATCGACCATAAAGCTTCTTAAAGCGACTCCAAGCGTTCAACAACGTAACCTTGTGTAAGTAGTTTATTGGTTAGTCGATTTGCTCTCAGAATAAAACATTCATAAGAAGAGCATGCCCTGGCATAACGTATAAGTTGTGAAATGAAAACGCCATAGGCAGGAGAAGATGAATATTACTACTTAGAAACGGGAAGTTCGTGATATCGAAATTGAAATCGTCTCGTTGTCACAGAGGGCTGTGTGAAATTGAACGTCTTTTCCAATTGACAGGAGTAAATCTAGGTAAGAGGTGTCGCTCACTGTCGTCTCATTGATCTCTAGCTCAACAGGATACATCTGGCCGAGGTAATTCTGAAATTCTGAATTATTTATGGACAGAACATCGTCGATATACCTATAAGTAAAATTGAACCCTAATGCAAACTGTTTGTTTCAGCAAACAGAGAGCAGAGACTGTATAAATTCCGCTTCATATGAATACAAAAAATATGTCAGCCAAGTGAGGTGCACAACTGGTACCCATTGGAATGCCGATAATCAGTTGGAAAATTTTCCCCACAAAAACCCCGAAAATGTTGTCAACTAGAAACCCCAGCATCTTGATAATATAACTTAGAGCACAGCTCTTCGGAAATTCGAGGTTGTATGGCATATTGGCAAACCTGAACCGAGAGAAAGCCAGCGTTGGGTATTCTAGATGGACTTGTAGGATTATTAGAATTTGTATTAAACCCTAGTTTATTTAATAAACAATTATAGTAATGTGCCTCTTAAAAATACAAACTATTTTATTTGAGGCTTTGTCTGCCGGGACCAGTACATACTGGCCATGTAATCTATCCAGCTCGGTTACCACTTCTGGATCACTAAACACAGAGGGATGACGTGTTTTAATAGTTCCTTTAAGTTTTCGAATACTATATTTAATCAGTCATCGTATAGCTTTTAGGCATTCAGACAAAGTGCATGATACCACGTCTTCATATTTGGACCACCGACTGGCATAATCTTCAACAGAATCCATAACTAAACTTAACTAAACTGAAAGTCTGACGCCAATTAAAGGAAAGGTCTAGGCGGTATTTTAAACCCCTTAAGATAAGATGTTTAAGGCTTTCATGTACAACAATAAAAACGTCGCCGGTGATGGCATGCCCGATAGGATTGTATTTGAAAGGAGATGTTGCAATAAACACGTAACGACGTTATGAATAAGGGAATTGATGTCTAGGCACTGTAAAACCCGTTTGTAATTGTGTAACTTGGATGTTACGCTAGATTTTATTTGAGGCTTTGTCTGCCGGGACCAGTACATACTGGCCATGTAATCTATCCAGCTCGGTTACCACTTCTGGATCACTAAACACAGAGGGATGACGTGTTTTAATAGTTCCTTTAAGTTTTCGAATACTATATTTAATCAGTCATCGTATAGCTTTTAGGCATTCAGACAAAGTGCATGATACCACGTCTTCATATTTGGACCACCGACTGGCATAATCTTCAACAGAATCCATAACTAAACTTAACTAAACTGAAAGTCTGACGCCAATTAAAGGAAAGGTCTAGGCGGTATTTTGAACCCCTTAAGATAAGATGTTTGAGGCTTTCATGTACAACAATAAAAACGTCGCCGGTGATGGCATGCCCGATAGGATTGTATTTGAAAGGAGATGTTGCAATAAACACGTAACGACGTTATGAATAAGGGAATTGATGTCTAGGCACTGTAAAACCCGTTTGTAATTGTGTAACTTGGATGTTACGCTAGAAATGAAATACATGGCGTGTTCAGAACAGTTATCATTTGTAACGCGTGTAGGCTTGAACAGTCAGTGATAAGCAATGTTCATTATAACGGAGTTCAGTTTGTATTCTGGGGTTGAAGAATCCGTGTAGGGGCTTCATTATTGCTTCCTGAAAAAGTTCATTAAGAACTGTAAAAGGGATATAATAAAATTTGCTAAGAATGTGATAAAGACCAAACTTTTTGAAATCATGTATGTTGGGTCTGTTGTATGAACGATGTCCTTGACTTCGCTTATGTCTTACGTTAGAATTAAAACGTTCCATCACATTGACATTACTACACATTGGAACTGATAGGTCGCCTTCACTTTGGATATTGTCATTACATCCATAGGGGTATGCACTGCCAAGCTGTCGTATCCAATATTATTCACGTCGTCTACGGAAGGCGGTACTCAAGGTTGGATTGTTGATCCAGTGGTATATCGTTATAATGATACTCACTCTCATAGGCAATATGGAATTGTCAGGGGAAATGAAATGTCAATAGAGTGTCTGGTCACCCCTATTATTGACCTCAAATCGATGATTTAAAGGCCCTTTTGTCTCATCAACATAATTTGATCCACACAAGGTAAAATCAATTCCGTTAAAATCGTTGGATGATTGATAACCCAGATGACACCAGCTTTTGGTATTCTGTTGCTTATTTACCAGATTGCTAGTGAATCCCCGATCAGTTATTAATATATTACATGTTTTACAATTTTCAACAGAACATTTTGAAATGGATGATATATTTTTTTAAATGATCTGTCAAAAATGTTATCAAATCGAATTTGACATTTTTTGATTGGCACATAAGCGTCGTTATATCTGTACCCACTCAAGGAGCACCAAACAATCTCTGCGATTTGTGCTCCAGGTAACCTTGACAGAAGGACATATTTTCATACTGGTCGCCGTGTCATCCAGTACGCACTTTATAAGGATATCTTTGTAAAATAAGTGATAATAAATATATACATTGGATATGGTTCCAAACAATACTGATACTCATTCATAGAATTTCATAAATCCAATTTTGTTTTGAAATACAAAATGTCTGTCTTTACTCATTCTTTGTATTGTATGCCGGAGACAGATAACAACAGTTATAATTTGTGTCAGTATAATGAAGAAAATTCCAATCCTATATTGTCATAGTTCATTCTATAGTAGTGGGTATTTTACATGATATGGAAGAGATTATTTGATGATGATGATGATGATGATGATGATGATGATAATGGATGATGATGATGATGATATTTAAAAAAAAATATTTACCACCAAACACAGTTTCGGAAATAGCGCGTGACTCCAAATCAAAGAGTATTCTTTCTACAAAATACAAATCAATTATAAATTATTAATTCAAATAATAGAGAAATGAACTGGACACAATTAAAACGAAACAGCATGTTAAAACTCAAAACCTGTCATATGCAAAATATTGTTCACCCGGTAATGTTAAGCTCTTCATTTGTCTACCAAATAAATTATGTCTTCGTTTTGTTTACTCTAAACTATAAATTAATGAACATATCGTTTCAGTGGCATAAACTGAGAAACAATACATTAGTAGGCCATTACATCTCTCTCTCTCTCTCTCTCTCTCTCTCTCTCTCTCTCTCTCTCTCTCTCTCTCTCTCTCTCTCTCTCTCTCTCTCTCTCTCTCTCTCTCTCTCTCTCTCTCTCTCTCTCTCTCTCTCTCTCTCTCTTTTTAAGCGTCCTCGGGCGACTTGGGTTTGAGATATTTTACCTGTAGAAATTCAACTTCGTAAAATATATATTCCAAGATACCTCTCAAGACGAATCTTAGTATGGAGTTATATAGTCTAAGAGTACCTTTCGTAAAATATTCATAAGCTCAAAATTGAAAACATTTATCAAATGTTTACTCAAATATTTAAATGTTTTAATATTTTCTTCAATAATATCAGAAAATACTATTGCACACTGAAATGAAAGCTAAGTGTCAAATACCTACTTGTTTCACCGGTGCAGCGATTACAAAGGCGAGGCAAACGACAAGGAGGACCAAACAGCTAACACGAACCATACTGAGAAGAAGTTACTGTCAGTAGTTTTATTTCGTGATTAAATATGATTACCTTGAAAAGAGATAGGTAGACAGAGTGCTATTTCTGTGTATTTTAGTAAACTTTCATAAATAATATATATATATATATATATATATATATATATATATATATATATATATATATATATATATATATATATATATATATATATAATATTTAAATCTATTTGATATTGTATATCATAAAGTGGAGGTAATTACTCCACAAGGACACTCCGTATATTCCAAACCAGCTGTGACAGGGGTCCTCTGATTGTGAAACGTGGATATAAATAGGAAAACACAACGAATTATACATGATTATAAACCGGAACATAAATGTTCCGGTTTATAATCATGTATAATTCGGTTTTTTTTTTGTTCCTTCATAAAGAATCATAACAGAGTAACAAATACGATAAACAAGATCGGAGATGCACTAGAATGCTTCAAGACCACCTGCGTACGGTGTTATATATCACAATTAGATCTTCAAGGGCATGTACAACGTATGAACCTTTCATATACTGTGGTAGACTACTGGTTATTGGAGATCGCGTTTGATGCCCGTTAAATTTTACGGTCGGTATAATATGCTTGTTTGCGATTACTCTGCTTCACTAAAAACGTTGTTGAGTTACCTGATCGATTGCAGTTGTTGGGTCGTTGTACCAATTGTGACTAAGATTTCATCCGCACCTCTCATAATAGACTTCTTTGCGACTACTTTGTTACACTAAGTGGAATGTTGAGTTACCTGTCCGATGGCGGTTGTTTAGACGTCTGTACCGTTTGTGACGAGGATTCGTTTCTCACGTATTTCATTTTAATTTGACTGTGGACTCTGAAGCAAGCTTTTGATTGTAAGAGGTCCGTGTTTGTCAATTTTTACAAGATTTGGTCCTATATCCTGGACATCCTAAATATAAATACTTTGGTATCTAAGACTTTTCTATTTAATTTGACTTTGGACTCACGGTTGGTGTGACCGGTTACTTACTCCTCCATGGCACCTAATCTCAAATTTGAATTCCCAGAGGTCTGCTTTTGTCCAATATCAACAGATTTGTATATTTACCCTGGATATCCTGAAAATTTATACTTTTGTATCTGTGACTTTTTTATGTATAACACAGCATTCATTAATGTTGGTGTATTCTTGTACCGCAGAATTTACGTAATGTAATTTACGTGCGTTATAGTTGTAAGCATGTTCAATAGAATTATAATCTAACAGGGATTTCAAGTTAAGACCATGTTCAAGATGCGACCAATGTCCCCGGGAACGTCATTATTGATTTGTTTTGTCGTTAAACTATTGAAATTCAACCGACAAATAAATTAACGATAGTCTTGACAAGGTCGGTGACACATTCTCATATTTTGGTGTTTATACATGGTAATGATACTCAGGTCAAATGACATACCCAGAATTGTTTTTGTAGTGTATTGTTTTCTCTTAACTTCGACATGTACGACATTGTACAGCCGTATTCTACTTATATATATATATATATATATATATATATATATATATATATATATATATATATATATATATATATATATATATATATATATATCTGTGTGTGTGTGTGTGTGTGTGTGTGTGTGTGTGTGTTACTGATTGTACATGCAATATCAGCATGTTGATAAACAGATGAAACCATGCTAAAAGTCAATGCGCTTACATTAAAAAATTTTTCGACACATGTTTATGTAAAAACGTTCAACAATAAAAGTGTTTAATTATCATGGACGCATGTGAAGAGTATGCTATACGCTGGGCTAAAAAGATGTCGAACCTGATACTCTTTTGTAGTGGATTAAGTCGATCAGTAATGTTCTTCAATGAAGAATTCGACGACTTAAACATTGTGTCAAAGCAATACATAATTCAATTTTTCGTGACCTTGATGTTATCAGAGAACTTTCCCGTCTCTATGAAATTTCATCATCGTTCCTGCTGACAAAGCATCTAACAACTTCACATTTGTCTGCAGGCGATACTACTTCAGCATCCGATAAGAGGACTAAACACACTTCCTGGAAATCCTACATACTCTCTAACCGATTTCTCTACCTCTGAAATATTAGATAATCATAAAGCTGTTCTAGCTTCGTTTGGAATACCCACAGGTGACACGGAGCTTGAATTGCCATATATTTATTGGATTCCGAAGATGCACAGAAATCCCTATGAACATCACTCCATTGCGGGATCATCTAAGTGTTCCACCAAGCCTGTATCTATTTTGTTTACCAAACGTCTAACACATATTAAACAAGGTCTTCAGAAGTACTATATTACGGCCTATTCAAGAAGCGAAGTCATTCAGATGTGGATCCTAAAGAATACAAAGGAATAGCTAGAACATTTAAAATATCCAAATTTCAAAATATTACAAGCATCAAGTCTTTTGACCCTTTACACAACAATCTCTCATCAAAAGCTCGAAAACAAATTAACATTTATTATACAAAACTCTTTTGTATATAAAAATGGAAATCGCAGATATAAATATTTGGTGTTAGGTCATGAAGAACCTTATTTTGTCAAGGAACACGCTGATTCTATTAACAAGTACACTGAAGACGATATTATCAAAATGTTGGGGTTTCTAGTAGATAACATCTTCGTTTTCCGACAGATTGTCGACATTCCAGTGGGTATCAATTGTGCATCTCTCTTGGCTGACATATTTTTTGTATTCATATGAAGCGGAATTTATACAGTCTCTCCAAAGGAAACAAACAGTTAGCATCTCGGTTCAATTTAACTTACAGGTATATCGACGATGTTCTGTCCATAAATATTTCAGAATTTCAGAATTACCTCGGCCAGATGTATCCTGTTGAGCTATAGATCAGTGAGACGACAGAGAGCAACACATCTGTTCCTTACCTAGATTTACTCCTGTCGATTGGAAAAGACGGTCAACTTCACACATGCCTCTATGACAAACGAGCCGATTTCAATTCCCATATCACAAACTTCTCGTTTCTAAGTAGTAATATTCCATCTTCTCCTGCCTATGGCGTTTTCATTTCACAACTTATACGTTATGCGTTATGCCAGGCATGCTCTTCTTATGAATATTTAATTCTAAGATATAAACGAGTAGCCAGTAAACCACTTACACAAGGTTACGTTGTTGAACGCTTGGAGTCGTCGTTTAATAAGTTTTATGGTCGATACTGGAATATTGTTAAACATTATGAAGCCCCCCTCTCAGAGATATTAGATAGTATTCTGGATCACGGCCACAGACAGTGACTCCGTTTCAACAATCATGCTTTTCACGGAACTTGAACTTTTTATCCGTTCATCGAACTAGAAAGGTTTTCATGGAACATTTGCGACGGGTGGGGCATGCCAGCAGAAAACGCTGACTCATTCCGGACACCTGGTGAGTAATAGAAAAAAATACACTTTGTAAATGAATATATGTCAGATTTGCCATTGTATGATATTGAATGCAGCAAGAACACGTACATTATTTACATAAGTTACAGCTTGTGTTTCCCTATTTGTGTAGAATAATAAATATTTAATAATAAACATTTAATTACCATATCAAAGCTAAATACACACATTTTTGTCATTAAACCCATGAGTGATTTAAGTATTACGTTAATAGATGTTCAAGGTACGCATATAATTGTATATACAGACACATGCATATTCCTTTATAAAAGACGTGAAATCAGGAAATTCTAGTCGTCTTAGGAATTAATGTTTGCTTTTCATTTAAGGTATTCAACAAATAACTTCTGAAAGACAGGTACGTAAACAACTTGATAGAGTTATGATTCTCTGTGTATTAGAAGATATATTATTTTGGTTTTATTAGATATGAACAGGAACTTTTTAATTATTAATCTTGTTAGAGAAAAATCTGATTTGTAAATAATATACATATAATATATATATATATATATATATATATATATAAAATCTAAGAACATTCAGTTTGAAGTCAAGTTTTTATGTAGCTGTTTCCGCTGCAAATTCAGTCCACGACAGATTTTCCCGTGTGAAATTATATAATCTCCTCACTGAAGTGAGTTTACACAAAGGAGTTCGTGTCTCGTTCACATTTACGCACATATATTTAAATACAACTAATCTCATATACCAAAGTATAAATCGATAGAATGTTTAGGACATAGATACAAATCCGTTAAAAATGGACAAACGCGGGCCCCTGGAAACCAAGAGGTGGGATCAGGTGCCATGGAGGAGTAAGCATCCCATGTCGACCGGTCACACCTGCCGTGAGTCCACAGTCAAGTCCAATAAAATACGTGAGGAGTGTATCCTCGTCACAATTGGTACAGACGTCTCAACAACCGCCAACGAAAAGGCAACTCAACATTGCACTTCGTGAAACAGAGTAGTCGCAAACAATACTATTATACCGACCGCCAACGAAAAGGCAACTCAACATTGCACTTCGTGAAACAGAGTAGTCGCAAACAATACTATTATACCGACCGTAAACTTTGCGCAACGTTGACGTTAAACGCGGTTTTCAATATCCCTGTGTCAATAATTTGTCAGTGAGTAGTTTACCTCTGTATATGAAATCTTCATATGTTGTACACGCCCTGGCATATCGGATCATTTGTGACATATATACTCCATATGCGGGTGACTGAGTGATATTACTACTTAAATGTGGAGAATTTACGCGTTTGTCGTATAGCTTACTTGGTAATTTCCCGTCTGTGTCTATATTAAGTAAAATGTCTAAGTATGAAGCGTGTGTGCTTGATTCTGTTGTATCTTTAATTTCTAGTTTGCTGGGATATATCACATTGACATATGTATGAAAATTGTCATTATTAATTGACAAAACATCCTTGATGTATCTAAATGTCAAATTAAAGGACACCGTTAACTTTTTCTTCTTTTGATTCAGCAGTTTCTAGTTGAAGTCTGCTTCGTATGAATAAAGGAACAGGTCGGCCAATAAAGGGGCACAATTGGTTCCCATAGGAATGCCGATAATTTGTTGAAAGACCACGTCTTGGGAACATTACAAATATATTGTCTATTAGAAATTCCAGCATGTTTTTATTATCAACTTCAGTGTATTTATGTGTAGAATCAGAGTGGTGTTTGACGAAATAAGTATCCTGATAGCCAATCACTAGATATTAAAATTTTCGGGTACTACCTTTAGTGAAAAAACAGTTGTCTATGATGCTAAAAAGTCTTTCTTTTATTATTTAATGTGGAATATTTGTGTGTAGAGTGGAAGTTTTTATACTCTGAATTCGAGAAAAATTATGTGCCTTCAAATTTTCTAAAAGCTGTTAAGAATTTTTAAGTATCCACATCTGATTCTGAAATAAGCAACTGTACAGTATTGTTGAAGTTTCTCCTTAACGGCTGTCAATATCTTGGTAAGGAGTAACGATAAAGGTTTGGTAGACCATTTGCTGGACCCTGCTATGTATCTTTGCTTATATGGGGTTTTATGAAGTTTAGGTATCCAATATAAATGTGGTAGGTCGAAATCGTTCTCCGTTGTAGGTATATCAAAAAAGCGTAATACGGACACGTGATTTTGAAGGATCTCCTCCTTTGAAAGTGAGCTACGTGTGTATGTAGGATTTCCAGAATTCGCATTAAACCCAAGTTCTTTTAATAAACAATTATAGTAATGTGCCTCACAAATAAAATCTATATTATGTGAGGCTTTGTCTGCTGGTACCAGTACATATTGGTCATGTTATTTCAGTTACTACTTCTGGATCACTAAATACAGAGGGATAACGTGTTTTCATAGTTCCTTTAAGTTTTCGAATACCAGGTTTTATCAACCATCGTATGGCTTTAGGCCATTCAGACAAAATGTCTGGTTCTGCGTCTTCATGTTTGACCCATCGTCTGACATAATCTTCGACAGAATCCATAACTAAACTGAAATTCTGACGCCAATTAAAGGAACGGGCTTCCTGGTATTTAGGGCCCCTTAAAATAAGATTTTGGAGGCTTTCATTTTCAACAATAGAAACGTCGCCGGTGATGGCATGCCCAATAGGATTGTATTTAAAAGGACATGAAGTACATGAACATGTGACAGTGTTGTGTAGAAGATGGTTGATGTCTAGGCACTGCAAAACCTGTTTGTAATTGAACAGTATCCATTACATTGGTTGACATGCAATAGCAATACATATATAATAAGTGACAAGTGTAACGGTTACATAATCAAAACATGCCACGCTAAACACGTTTTCTGTGATATGCTGGCTGTCAGTTTTAATGGTGATGAGAGAACCTGGTTACAATGTTCTTGGGAAGATTCCATCGGCCTTCTGCAAGTAAACTGGCAAAAATCAAAAATAAAAATCAGCTTAGGTTCCAGCGGGACTCGAACGTGCTCTGACAGGATGAGGAAGAATTCATATTTAAACCACAATGCTCTAACCACATTGCCACGGAGGCCCGCTAGCAGATAATCATTGATTACAAAAATAATATTTCATTTCCTTTACGTCTAAAAATACTATTTCATGCAATACATTATTTCATTTTATTTATCATTTGAACAGCCCGCGTTATAAAATAGATTGCATTCTCTGCTGAACATCTAAAACAATGAACTAAATTTTAAAATTTTGTAAATTTACCGATGATAGTCTGGACAGAATTTTGACAATAGCAAATACACGCAAATACTGTAGGAATACCTCAATCGTATATATACTGTTATTCATCGTATGTTTAATTATTCATAAAAAATCATTGATAAACTTAGTGTCCAAACGTCATGACTGCGTAAGGCTCAAATATTGTGTGTGAGTTTCCTTATCAGATCAGCTTAATTATTCAATAAACGTACTTGATAAAATTATTAATGATTTGAACCCAGCTTTTCTCGACTGTAACTAGTACTACACTGATCAATGTGAATCTGAGGAATAATCATATCTAACTGGCGTAAAAAAAGAGAAAAACTAAGTTTATCTGAGAAAAATCAGATTTAACTTCACCAAAGTCACACAATTAGTCATTGTCCTTATATCGCCGCTGTTTTGCTCAATTAAATTGGAAACCTTCCGGAGAAAAGCTTGGTTTAAGTTATGTGTGTGAATTAGATCTACGGAAACTAGACTTTCCCCAGTTAAACCTTGTTTTTCTCGGTTAAAGCTAAATTAAGAGTTAAGACTAACTAGGTTCAGTTGGAGAAAAACTAAGTGTACCAGAGAAAATTGAAGTTGTAACTGATGTGGTACACCAAAATCAGGTTGGATTTAACATACGGTGAAACTAAAGTCCTTTGCAAGGACACACCAGAACCAGTCTTTATATAGTCTTTATATAGACGCTGATTTGTACACCAATAGTACTATTTGGGAGAGCAGAAAACACTCTTTGTGATCAGCGATTCTTGATACACAGGTTTCCGCTAAAGTAGGTTTTACTGTCGGTTTATACTGAGCGACAGATAGATACGGTATTATGTGTCAACAATTACTATTGCAATCAATAGTATGTGTTGTTCCATCAGTTCGTTTTTATCATCGTTTGGTACCTCTGGATAGAAATAATAACTAGTCGTTTTTTTTTTCGCCAATTAGTTCGGGCTACCGAGATTATGAATACATATCACATTGTATGATTCTTTACCCATTAAAGATTTCATGAACATCAATTTATACATCGTCAGTCAACAGACCACGTGATAAAATACGCTGCGGACTACAACTTCTGTCATTAGATACGTGGGACACGCATACTGATGAATATTTATTTTTTCGGGCACAAATCACTAGAAGGAAAGAGCATAGCGATGGATTTTACATTAAGTATATACAAATGTAAGCTTATCTTTATATGCGTAATAATAAACAATTTATAACTGAAACATCTGTAAAGATATATACTTGAAAACAAATTACCACATTACATCACAACATCGTGAAAGATGCTATTGTTCTTCGCATTATTGCGGAAAATAACATTGGCGTATTATTCACGACAAAACGTTACCTTGTCCTGAGATGAAACGTAAATTCACAGGCAGTTTATCCATTTGTATGTTGACATCTTTAAAACACGTATATCTGTTTCACAAATTATTCCAAGTAAGTGAGTTCGTTACTAAATCAGGGTGTATAGTATGTACTTTATTGTTATATTCTACATCGGAGGATGTAATGACTTTATACAATTATCAATTGCTAAATTTAAAATGAAAAATTTAAAAGTGAGCGCATGACTTAAGTTTGCAAACGACACAATTATCATCAAATTCAAAACCTTCTAAGATATCAAATTGGAAAATGTGAACCTGGATTTTCATAGGTATAATAACGTTGATCATATTAATATGATCTTGATATCAAAAGCAAATGATCCATTGCCATCGTCGTCGCCGTCAACATCATCATCATCATCATCATCATCATCATCATCATCATCATCATCAGCAGCAGCAGCAGCAGCAGCAGCAGCAGCAGCAGCAGCAGCAGCATCGTCGTCGTCGTCGTCGCCGTCACCGCCGTCGCCATCGGGATCGTAATCATCGCTGTCGCCACCATCATCATCATCATCATCATCATCATCATCAGTAGTATAGTTTACTTTCTACTTGTTGTATTATCCGGTATATTTGTTTTGTTTGGTATCTTTCATAATTAATGCGCTCAATAAAAATATTGTTAATAATGGCGTACATCCGTAAGCAAATCTACTCAAGAATGCAAAGGTAAAATCAGGTATCACAAGATGAATCATCAATCGATGTTTAAATGTTACATCCTCAATGGTACCTTTTTTCAAAGGATGGCCATTACTGAAATCGGGAAATTATCCTTAGTTCTTTTATTATATCACCTATAACAAACGGTTCACGATGTGATTCGGACGAAATGATAGCGACCACACCTACTATATTTTAGTCATTCTGCTCAATCTTTTGAATTTACTACGGCGCCCCGTTAGTGAGAGAGAATACAGTACAAAATGTCGTTTTATTATTTATTATTTAGTTATATTGAAAGCACAGTTGAACAAATACTACATAGTGCGCAGAGTTTAATTATATTGTGCGTACAGTTTAACTACATTGTGCACAATGTTATGTTACATTGCACGTACAGTTTAGGTATATTGTGCGCACATTTTAAATATGTTGTGCGCAGTTTAGCTATATTGTGCACATAGTTTAGCTATATTGTGTGCACAGTTTAGCTATATTGTTTGCACTGTTTAGTTATATTACGCAAACAGTTTAGTTATATTGTGCGCACAGTTTAACATTCATTATAATGTGCTCAGTTTAGTTATATTGTGCGCAGTTTAACTATATTGTGCTCACAGCTTAGATATATTGTGCGCAAAGTTAAGTTACACTTTACGAACAATTTAGATATATTGTGCGCACAGTTTAGTTAAATTGGCACAGTTCAGCAATACTGTGAGGACAGTTTAACAGATATTATATTGTGCGCAATTAAGTTGTTTTGTGCGCACAGTTTAACATTATTTTGTGCGCACACTTAAGTTATATTGTGTGCACAGTTTAGCTATATTGTTTGAAATGTTTAGTTATATTATGCACACAGTTTAGTTATATTGTGCGCACAATTTAGCTATATTGTGCATCCGGTTTAACTATATTATGCGAACAATTGAGGTATATTTTGCGCAAAGTTTAGTTATATTATGCGCACGGTTTAATTATATTGTGCGCATAGTTTAACCATATCTAATTATTTGAGAAGAGGCCCAATGGGGCCTTAGGACGTTCACCTGGCAAATTGTTCAACATTGCATAAGAATTAAAATTTTCTAGCAGATGATATTTACTGTTTAATTAGTTGATTTTTAAAGATGTTTCCAGTTATGACTCCTTTTGGAGCCTCTATGTGTCTTAGCACCTTTTCCTTTGCAATCATTGTGCGGCTTAATATGGGGATAGTTTCTTTAAAATTATGTTTGTTTACTTACGTGCCTTTGACCTTAACCTTCGACCCCATGACCTTGACACTTTGTCAAAATGGTTTAACTATATTGTGCGCAAAATTTATCTGAATACTTAAAAAGAGGCCCAATAAGCAACTTTATAATATATCTTTGGATACAATATGTCTATGGTAAAATCCATATAACCTGGCGGTTGGGGTATTGTCAATTTCATTTTAAAACGTAGCTGTGGACTTGACAATGATGCATACCAGATTTGACAGAAATGTAACCATCCATTCGGTTTATGAGAAGATTACCATGTTTTGCCCCCTTTTTTGCCCAATTTGGAGCCATATGGAACCTAGGCCCTTGGCGTTGTTAAAAGCTATGTTGCTTCATACACGGTTAGTTCCTGGTAAGTTTGGTTTGTTTATTGTTGTTTAACGTCCCACTCAAGAAGCTTTCACTCATATAGAGACGTCACCAAATGCCGGTGAAGCGCTTCACATTTTGGCCTATGATCGGCATTTACGGCCATTGACCAGTGAGGGTTATTTAACGTGCCCACACGTATTGTAACACGGGACCTCAGTTTTTACTGTCTCATCCGAAAGACAGGAAACCAACCTGCCGCCGACTGGACTCGAACTTACGACCTCATTTGCATAAACCCATACCATGGGTTTTTTGCTTTTCATACGATTGTTTATGATCAGATTTTAATTTAAGATTAATAGTTTATCAGTTTTAATCAAGTTTTAGACATTTACAAATTAAAAGAAAATTATGGTTGAACAACCTTTTGCAGGAATTATCCCCACATAAGGCCACATGTTGGCAAAGGGGCTAATACACATAGATGCTTCAAAAGGAGTCACAACGAAAACATTTTTCAAAATAAACCAATTACACAGAAAATATCATATTTAGACATTTTGACTTCTTATTCAATGTTGAACAAATTTGCCAGGTGAACGACATAAGGCCCCTCTTCTTTTCTATTCAGATAAAATTAAACTGTGCGCACAATATAGTTAAACTTTGTGCACAATATAACAAAACTATACGCACAATTTAGTTAAACTGTGCCCACAATATACCTAAACTGTGCGCACAATATTAATAAAGTGTCGTTACATGTAGTTACTGATCAGCACTTTTATGTCAATATGTATAAAAAAATCTCAAATACCAAAGTATAAATTTTTAGGATGTCCAGGATATAGATACAAATCTGGTAAAGAATGGACCAACTTGGGTCTCTTGAAATGGAGGAGTAAGCATCCTCTGTCGACCGGTCACACCCAGCGTGAGTCCACAGTCAAATCCAAATGAAATACGCGAAATACGAATACTCGTCACAATTGGTACAGACGTCTCAACAACCGCCACCAAACAGGTAACTCAACATTTCGCATAGTCACCCGCATATGGAGTTTATATTTCACAAATGATCCGATATGCCAGGGCGTGCACAACATATGAAGATTTCATATACAGAGGTAAACTACTCACTGACAAATTATTGACACAGGGATATCGAAAACTGCGTTTAATGTCAACGTTCCGCAAGTTTTACGGTCGGTATAATAGTATTGTTTGCGATTACTCTGTTTCACTAAGTGAAATGTTGAGTTGCCTTTTTGTTGGCGGTTGTTGAGACGTCTGTACCAATTCTGACGAGGATACACTCCTCACGTGTTTCACTGGACTTGACTGTGGTCTCACGGCGGGTGTGACCGGTCGACAGGGGATGATTACTCCTCCATGGCACCTGATCCCACCTCTTGGTTTTTTAGAGGTCCATTTTTACCGGATTTGTATCTATGTCCTGGACATTCTATTGATTTATGCTTTGGTATCTGAGGTTTTTATATAGTGAAACAGAGTGCAAAATTATTATACTGACCGTAAAATTTGCGGAACGTTGACATCAAACACGGCTTTCGATATCCTGTGTTAATACTTTATCAGTGAGTAGTTTACCTCACTATATATAAATGTTGATATGTTCAACACACCCTTGCATATCGGAAAATTTGTGAAATATAAACTCCATATGCGGGTATGATAAACGAATATAAATAACTATCGAACATTGACATTGAACGACTTGATCTTATTGAGATTCACCAATATTTTCGGTAAAACACCTCCCGAAAATAATTAAAGAAAACACAAAGTCGAAATATTTAAATGTGATGATGCACAAAACATGCCAGTACTATAAATACTTGAAGATTGAGATAACACAAAACAGTCAGAACATCGAGTAGCAACACCGTCTCAATGTAAGCAGTAGATTTTTCGAACTCATCAATATAAAACATGAAAGAGGAATTATCGATCCAGTTTAAACACATAATTAAAAGTGAACTAAATTAATGTCATAAATAGATGTTAGACAAACGACAAAAACAAAAGAATGAGAATGTGTAGAAGGTAATATGGAAGTCCATAAAATGACTTTTGATCTGGAAATTACAAGACGACGCATACATCATTGCAACAGAACCACAAGAGAACGATGGTAAAATTCACGGTACAAAAGGAGACCAAAACAAACAAACAAACAAACAAACTAACTAACAAACAAACACAAAACCTACTCTACAAAAAGTCTACTAAAACAAGCGCTAGGATTTTCAGGATATAACTGATGATTAATTAGTAGCAGTTTGCATAATTGGAATTTTTAATCATATGTAGTCGCAGTATACGGATAGTAGATATAAAAAGATATTAGATACCAAAGTATAAATTATCAGGATGTTCAGGATACATAGGCACATCTGGTGACACTGGGCAATCACATTTATCGAGCGTTGGGATTAGGTGCCACGGATGATGATGAAAAATTTATATTTTCTGTTTACCCAGGGAGGGATCTTTACCCTGATCCATGACCGTCAAACTTTGTCACTGTGAACCATCGAAAAAAAATTGAAAACTTTCTCAATATCTTTGTATAAAATTGTTTTAAAGGAATATCCATTTGTTTAAATTTTTACCTAATATCAATTCGACAGCTGGGAACTGCTGCACCATATGGATGCAACGACCATGTCGATAGCGTGGGTAATCTTACCAGTCCTGGATGCCAATCGGTAAATGTTTTAAACCTATTTGACCGAACCAGTAGGAGACATCACAACCATGGCTGAAGGAAATATAACAAGCCCGAGATCCATAATGTCTCATTCGATGAACTTCTACCATATGTCAGTCGTCAATTAGGTCTGCATCATATTCGTAAAAAACTATACTCACTCCCGTTGAAAAAATTACATGACTTGTACAAATCTACGATGACAGTATGTTTTACCGATGCTGGTTCTCCCGAGTATCGACTTCATGGTATCATTTTGGACATTACATACAACAGATTATTCAAAGCTCCCCGGACTAATGAACATAGAAATATAGAAAACTTCAGATACCAAAGTATAAATCAATAGAATGTCCAGGACATAGATACAAATCCGGTAAAATGGACAAACATGGACCTCTGGAAACCAAGAGGTGGGATCAGGTGCCATGGAGGAGTAAACATCCCATGTCGACCGGTCACACCCGCCGTGAGTCCACAGTCAAGTCCAATGAAATACGTGAGGAGTGTATCCTCGTCACAATTGGTACAGACGTCTCAACAACCGCCAACGAAAAGGCAACTCAAAATTTCACTTAGTGACTTAAACTAACTTAGAAACTTAGTAGTCGCAAACAAGTCTATTATACCGACCGTAAAATTTGCGGAACGTTGACATTAAACGCAGTTTTCGATATCCCTGTGTCAATAATTTGTCAGTGAGTAGTTTACCTCTGTATATGAAATCTTCATATGTCGTACACGCCCTGGCATATCGGATCATTTGTGAAATACAAACGACATATGCGGGTGAATGAGTGATATTACTACTTAAATGTGGAAAATTTACGATGGGAAAGCCGAAATCGTTGTGTTTGTTGTATAGCTTAGTTGCTAATTTCCCGTCTGTTTTTATATTAAGTAAAATGTCTAAGTATGAAGCGTGTGAGCTTAATTCTGTTGTATCTTTAATTTTTAGTTCGCTGGGATATATCGCATTGACATATGTATGAAAATTGTCATTATTAATTGACAAAACGTCGTCGATATATCTAAATGTCAAATTAAAGGACACCGCTAACTTTTTCTTCTTTTAATTCAGCAGTTTCTGAATGAACTCTGCTTCGTATGAATAAAGGAACAGGTCGGCCAATAAAGGGACACAATCGCCCGTTCCTCAAGGTCAAATTTGCTAATAAGGGCATTGACGCTTTGAATATAAGCAATATTTTGAACCAAAAGATCCCGCCATACTTCCAATACAAAAATTCACCATGTATTTCCTATAGCTATACGCGTTCAGTTGCCTCTACGATCTTTAATTACCAGGCAAATTTGCAGCAACTCAGTTAACCCAGCCTTTCCCAGAACATTCCACTTTGTACCTGTTCTACATCTGAATTCATATGCTCCCCGTGTGGCCATGTTGTGATAGGTGATCTCTCTTTCATGAAAAGGCCCAAAATATAGGGGATCTATATCGTTTACATGACGCCAAACCATAATTATTATTGACGCATGTGAAGAGTACGCCATACGCTGGGCTAAGAAAGAAGATGTCGAACCTGATATTCTTTCGGAGTGGATTACGTTGATCAGTAATGTTCTTAAACGAAGAATTCGACGACTTAAACATTGTTTCAACACAAAACACAATTCAGTTTTTCGTGACCCTGATGTTGTCAGAGAACATTCCCGTCTCCATGAAAATTTTATCATCGTTCCTGCTGGCAAAGCATCTAACAACTTCACATTTGTCTGCAGGCGATACTACTTCAGCATCCTACAAGAGGAACTTGGACTAAACACACTTCCTGGAAATCCTACATACTCTCTAACCAATTTTTCTACCTCTGAAATAATAGATAATCATAAATTCGTTCTCGATTCGTTTGTAATACCCACAAGTGACTCGGAACTTGAATTGCCATATATTCATTGGATTCCGAAGATGCACAGAAATCCCTAAAAACACCGTTTTATTGAGGGGTCATCTAAGTGTTCCATCAAGCATGTATCTATTTTGCTTACCAAACTTCTAACACATATTAAACAACGTCTTCAGAAGTACTGCATAGTGGCCTACTCAAGAAGCGGAGTCAATCAAATGTGGATCGTAAAGAATTCAAAGGAATTGTTGGAACATATAAAATCTCCAAACTTCAAACATATAACAAGCATCAAGTCTTTTGATTTTTCGACCCTTTACACAACAACCCCACATGAAAAACTAAAAAACAGATTAACATCTATTATACAAAACTCTTTTGTATACAAACATGGAAATCGCAGATATAAATATTTGATGTTAGGTCATGAAGAACCTTATTTTATCCAGGAACACTCTGATTCCAATAACAAGTACACTGAAGACGATATTATCAAATTGCTGGGGTTTCTAGTAGACAACATGGTTTTTGCGGGAAAAGGGAAAAGTTTCCAATAGATTTTCGACATTCCAATGGGTACCAATTGTGCACCTCTCTTGGCTGACATATTTTTGTATTCATATGAAGCGTAATTTATACAGTCTCTGCTCTCCAAAGGAAACAAACGGTTAGCATCTCGGTTTAATAATACTTACAGTTATATCGACGATGTTCTGTTCATAACTAATTCAGAATTCAGAATTACCTCGGCCAGTTGTATCCTGTAGAGCTAGAGATGAATGAGACGACAGAGAGCAACACATTTGCTTTTTGCCTAGATTTACTCCTGTCGATTGGAAAGGACGGTCAACTTCACACATCCCTCTATGACAAATGAGACGATTTCAATTTCCATATCACAAACTTCCTGTTTCTAAGTAGTAATATTCCATCTTCTCCTGCCTATGGCGTTTTCATTTCACAACTTATACGTTATGCCAGGGCATGCTCTTCTTAGAAATGTTTTATTCTGAGAGCTAAACGACTAGCCAATAAACTACTTACACAAGGTTACGTTGTTGAACGCTTGGAGTCGTCGTTTAAGAAATTTTATGGTCGATACGGGGTTATTGTTAAACATTATGAAGTCCCCCTCTCGAAGATATTAAATAGTATTCTGGATCACGGTCACAGACAGTGACTCCGTTTCACTAATCATGATTTTCACCGAACTTGACCTAATCACCAAACCCTTTACCAAATTTGACCCGTTCATCGAACTAGAAAGGTTTCCATGGAACATTTGCGACGGGTGTGGCATGCCAGCAGAAGACGCTGACTCCTTCCGGACACCTGGTCTTATCCCGTTTGGGATTTGTAATTGTTCTTCATCTTGAGACCATTTGCACATCTAATTCGTCGTTCTATAATGGACTTGAGTTTTTGATTATTGATTGATACTCCTGCAATTTTACTTATTAATGGACATATTTCGTTTTCATTCACAAAAATTGTAAATATTGATTTTACGATCATGCAGACTAAATTTGTAAGAAATCTTACCATTGGCGTATGAGACGAAGAATATCTGGTACTGGATTGTTGGCCCTTTTGTAGCCCAATCGTCCTAGCCCCTTGTCATTCACAAGCATGATGCGGCGTTATAGAGATAAAGACGTATATTCCTCTTGACATTTAAAATATAAATTCCTATCCGATTCTTATAACAATTTAATTAAAACCAAGTGGTCTTAGTACTGAGGACATTAGCACTTTCACTCGGAAACAAAAACGGACCACAACCGAGCATAAGGTCAGAAGGAGACAAACATGTTTTTTTTTCTTTATTGGAAGAGATTAGATAAAATTTTGATTTAAGATTTATTTGTAGTTTTACCTTATAACCCAGTCATCTAATCGTAAAAACAGTTTAAGAAACTTTATCCTGACGGTTCCCTTCCTTGCGAAACAGACACTGATAGATACGCTTAAAGACACTATCCAATCCTATATACTATACACAAGGGCCAAGTTTTTATTTGAAATGTTGACAAATTTAAGTCGCGTTTATCAGTTACATTAATCATTTCATTTAAGTGCATCCATTACTTACTGAATAAATTTGAATAGTATGTACTTTACTGCTTTATTTTACAAAAGTGATGATTGTGTTTTATCGGGAAATCTAATGTATTGTACAAATAAACATCACATCTTAAACATTATTATTATTATTTTCCTGAACAATTCAAATACTCAGTGAAACATAAAACCGTGGTCTTGTCTATCAGTGTATCGTAACTTTGTAATTTGTTGTCGTATGAAATGTAGAAAAAAATGACATAGAACAGCACGCGAATATGTTGACAACAAAAATTGCCAGGTGAGGAGACACGCGTCATTTTGTTATCAATCAAAATTACCTCTGTATCTTGTTAAATAGATTTACTGTCTATATGGTGTAGTTGGATGTTACTAAAATTGTAATGTGGGTATGACAAACGGATGTCATTCCGAAGGTAAGATTCTTGAATGACAAACCCAAGGCAAGCACTTTCATAGAAGTTTTTTCAACTTTATTAGTTTACATGTTGACTGTGGACTTCACGGCGGGTGTGACCGGTCGACAGGGGATGCTTACTACTCCATGGGACCTGAACCCACCTCTTGGTTCCCAGAGGTCCGTATTTGTCCATTTTTAACGGATTTGTATCTATGTCCTGGACATTCTATTAATTTATACTTTGGTATCCGAGAGTTTTTTTTATTTTATTGTTTCTTTGCGTATTTACAATGTCCTTTCTCATTCCTACAGGGTAGAACGGAAGTTAGCATGGATAACAGGAAAGAAACAATGCATCGAGTTATAGCTCTCATTGTAAGTGGAGTTGGCTTGTTAATGGCTGGTTCAGTACTAGCATTTTGGTCATATGTGTATTCCTTAAAGAAGCGCTTCCACTACACGCAATCTACAGGTATTCATTGTTTTAGTCTGCATCTCATTATGAATTATATTACCTGATGTATATGACACGTCATTGATGATTTAATCTAGTTTTCTTCAGAAATAAATCCCTATTTTCTCTCCAATTAAATTGTGACAACTGTGTACATTTCTTTACAGTTCATTGCAATTAGTTCTAGTTTGTATCCTGTAAAACCTACATATGGTGCACACAAGAATATCATAAACATATTACCAAAGTTATAAAAGTTATAAAGTTATATTATAAACATAATATCAAAGTTATAAAGTTATATAAACTTAAGATGTAATAAGTATGACAAGATGTGCATATGAGAATGCAACTGCAGAAAAAATAGAACTGAGAAAAAAGGAATATAACTGCGCCAGAATCACATTTATATCCATGAATAAAATGTTGGCGAAATATTTTTCTCTGTTAAATGTCTTGCTCTTCATTTAATTTGGGTTACTAGGGTAAACTAGGTTAAATTAATCTTTCAAATTTTGGCGTAGTTAATTCTAGTGTTCTCATTTTAACCTAATTGTTCTTCATTTAATGTTGGTTACTGAGATCAACTATAATTAACTCATTCATGCGATGGTGGCGTGTCATCCATTAATCCAATGAATATGATAAGTTTAGCACTTTATTGTAATAAGTTTACCACTTTATTTTGATTTTGGTGCGGTTACCATTTGATTTACTTGCTCGAAGCAAATCCAAACGCCTATATTCATTGCACGTCGTAAACATGATTTTATATGCCAAGAGAATGTATCAGAATAGACCAATCTTACTTGAAAAGAAAAAAAAACACCGAAATGTTTGACAAAGATTACCAACCTTTTTAAGCGAAATACATGAATGCAATATGCAAATGATTTGAACATACAGACGATCAAATAACATTATGGACCGGGAAGTAAAACAAGACACCCCACGCCTTATATTTACAGCAATGTGTCAATTCCATGTTGATGGTAATTTGTTATGTAAATAAAAAATAAAATATGTTACTCATTATATAATGAAAAAGGAATCCCTAAGTCATTATAAACTTGATTCCCGAAAACTGCCATTTGGAGCAGGCGCCAATTTTCTTTCCATAATTCACACAATGATCACGTAATTTAATTACATTTGTGCACGTGATTTTAATGTTACGTTATAACAATGACCAAGTTGCGCAAACAATTTTTATTATGACACAGCTATAACATAATATTCATTATATTATTTTGAAACATGGAGCAAGGTTTACAAATGGCAGTTTTGCATAGCGTATCAAAACATGAACTAGATCTGTAGTATATAAAACTATAAATCTTAAGGATGTCTAGGATATAGATACAAATCTAATAAAAGATGGACACAGACGGACCTCTTGAAATCAAGAGGTGGGGCCAGGTGTCATGGAAGAGTAACCATCCCATGTCGATCGGTCATACCCGCCGTTAGTCCACAGTCAAATCCAAATGAAATACGTGAGAATGAATACTCGTCACAATTGGTACAGACGTCTCAACAACCGCCATCGGCAAAGTAATTCAACATTTCAATAAGTGAAACAGAGTAATCGCAATCAAGACATTTATACCGACCGTAAAAATTGCGGAACGTCGACATCAAGTGCAGTTTTCGATACCCCTGTGTCAATAATTTGTCAGTGAGTAGTTTACCTATGTATATGAAATGTACATATGTTGAACACGACCTGGCATAACAGATAAAGTCGTGTGACGAACAGATGTTTGGATACAGGGTACATCTAAAACAACTTACAATCTATCATATATATATTAGTAAATTAACCAAATATTTCTAAATTGTATGTTGGCAAAATTATTGTGATAGCTATTCTATAAATCGAAATAGAATGTTATAGAAAAAGACACTATCAGATATTTTTCCCATAGGCTTCAATTCTAATTTACAAAACCCCATGTCAATGTTACCCCCATGAATGTTAAAATGGCAAATTAGTACCCTGTGCTGAAGGATCAACATTGTAGATAACAAAAATGCAATTAAATATAATATCTTTTTTTTTATCTTATCCCTACCCTTAAATTTTCAATCGCCAACCCTATAATTTAGAAAGTACTACTAATACTCAATTTAATTTTTAATAACTTAATTTCACTACTTCATGAGAAAACTAATTTTCCCCATTTAATGATCAATCACATCGGATCGCCGGGCTTCTTTTCCCCTACCATAGCAGTGGATGTCCAAAATGACTGCGCCATTGTTGTAATCAAAGCAGATGATTTTCCCCCAGTGTAGGTAATGATTAGGAATTTTAAACATTCATATTTCAAAACCCTATTGTGTCTAATTGCAAAACTTGACAAAGTAATACGATCTGTCGTTGATGGCAATCTAAACCATTTAAACAGGTCAGGCACTATCTCTGTATACGAAATTACCTACATTCATCTTGATTTCAATCGGCAAATAAAGTTTTTCTGGCATGAAATCAATACTGCATTACAATACAGTATATACACACAGACATACAATTCTTAATGTCCTATATATTTTGTGGAAATTGCTTGCGAAATATAGATTTGGTATTTTTCCACTTGCAATTGATTAACTCCACCTTAATATTTTTATATGATTACCACTGTACCTGACCTTATTTCCACATAATAAATAGGAATATAGGAATATGAGATTTGTTATACCTGTGTATAGCACGTATTTTATCTGTACATCAAGTAGAAATAGTAAAATGAAAACCCATTATTTTGGTAAACACAGCTAATACCCCTTTAAGAGACTAAATGCAACTTTTAAATGAGTCTCTCCCTTGAATGTTCCCCACTGCATATATATTTCTAAGGGATGAATAGTAGTCACCCATTACAGTATCATGGACTTTAATCACCAATTCAGGAATTGCCACAATGACAGGCCATCCAGGATTGGAGTCTTCCTGAATGTTCTGCCTGCCACGCTTAAATTCTGCTATCCACCTTTTTACGGTAGCATATGAATGGACATACTCTCCTACTGTTGCTACAATGTCAGCATGAACTGCCGTCGGTGCTAGACCTTTCATGGATATATATTGAATCACTGCTCACTCGGTAATATTCGAAGAGATTACCGAAAGTTAATCTGCGTTAGTGAGAGTCATGGCGGATTTGACTTCCTGTTACAATGAGTTATGTTTGCCGTGCAATGATACATATGTATTTGATTCTTATATGTACGGCGACACCTTGTATTGATTTAACCATTAGCAAAGTGTCCTTTGACACATTTATAATAGCTTTATTCATAATACACATAATAAATTCTTACAAAACAGTACAAATATGTCACAGGACACACAGAACATATGCTAATGCAGTTTATCAAACAAAAACTCGGTCAATTAAGTTTTAAATGGATAATTACAGTTATATGCTCTTCGTCTATGTACCAATAAATGAGACTATAATGTATTGTAATAAATGTTACAGAAGTCGTAAAAACACATAATCATATATTAATGTATGCATATCAGAAGTAAATAATGTATTTTATACATATTTTATATGTAAATGCTGAATATCTAAAATATATTTTACAAGAATAGCCAATATGCGAAATAACTATAAAAGACCGATATTTTCCTCACTTGGGATCGATAAGATGTCGGGAAAAATGTTGTCTCGCCCTGTAGCTCTTTGAAGGAAGGGATGGCAAAATATCCATCATCGTGCACATGCTTGTTTCTCCATTACTCCGCAAGCCTCTTTATCACCTAATAAAATCTTATATTTGTATATGAACACAAGACGCATGCATCTTAACCCAAACTTTTAAAAAGTATCATGTTTACTGAACTCGGATATTCAATATGGCTACCGAGCTGTGTGAACACTAAATTTTACAGCTCTTGCAAAAGTGGTTTTTTCATGTGTTTAAAGTAGTTTTTGTGCTGTGAAAACTGTATGTGCTTTTACAGGAAGGTATTGTGATTCCAAAGGATATTTCCAACAACAAAATTTTAAACATCTGTAGGGGATATTTGGTTTTTTTTCTGTATATAGGTTGCATATAGAAAAAAGTAATTTCTATATTGGTGAACTCTATTCAGTACAGTTTACCATCTACTTTGATACCTTGTGCTTCATTCCTGAAGGAAATTACATAGGGAATCATAATGAGTCAATCAACAGCAAAAGGCAAAAGCAGCCAAACCACACTACAGTTGAAGAAAGAGAGACAATAAAAGACCCCATTCAGAAGTGGCAAATAATTCAGCTGATAGTTTTGTGTTAGAGATTGAGAGTATAAAAATGAATATGAATGAAACAATGAAAAAGGCTGATCTACAGGTAGCCTTAGGCAACATAGTCAGTAAAGGAGACATTGAAATAATGGTGAAAAGAATTGTGAAAAGTATTATAAATGAAACAAAAGAAACACTGAAGAAAGAAATTAGAAGGGAAATAGAAGATGAAGTTGAAAACAAAATAAGGGAGAGAACTGGAAAGCTTACTGACAAAGTGGACAGCTTAGAACTAACACTACAAAACACACTAGATGTAATCAGCAAACAAAACATGGAGATAAAAAGGTTGAAATAAATGTAGACCTGGAACTGAAATGCAAAACATCAATACAAATGGCAAATTTCAACAGTACTCCAGGAAGAATAACATAAAAGTTATGAACTGGAAGGAAAACAAGGATGATCATGGAAACATTAAACAGCAATTTATTGATAATATGAAAGCAGCTGTGAAGGTAAAACTGGCCCCAGAGGACATTGTTGCGATCCACCGTATTCCTGGCAAAAAAGATCAACCACGACCAGTAATAGTTAAATCAAGGATACTGATTCTAAACTTAAGGTGCTAAGAAAATGAAAAGACCTGAGAAATTCTGAGAAGTTGTGGAGGATGTGACAAAGCACAATATGTTGCTAATTACAAAATTAATAAACAATGAACAGATTTAGCAGGCATATTACTTAAGCACCAGAGTCTATGGCAAAACAAAAGATGGACATCGAATGACCTTTGAAATATTTGATGACATTGACTATAATAACTGCACAGAAAAAGTAAGTCTTATGTATTACTCTCTGACTTTATGGCAGTTTCCACAGTATAGCTGATGTGATATCTAAAACATTTGTATATCAGTTATATTGTCTCCTGATAATTTGAACTGATATTTGCTTCAGCATTCCAGTTTACTTTGTTATAAAATTATTTTTTACCTGACAGTCTCCATGTACCACATGTACGGTATATGATTTATAGAACAATTGAAAATTGTTTGACTCTTAAACTTTTAGACATTTTAATGTAAAACCAAGATCCTGCACATATATATCTCTGCAAAAGGCACTGAACAATAATTTACCTTCATGCTATCTATATCAATATCATCATTCTTGGGTATTTTTGCATCTATCTATATGTATCAGATGTACATGTATAATGTATTATACATCTATGTCTTTCAACCATATGTTTCAACATGTGGATTGGTTTGATAACTAAGTTGAGTTACCACTTGGCACTACATAAATATATATTATAATGTACTTTTGTGTAGATTAGATGTCTACATGTGTATTCTATTATGCGTGAAGAAAAGTAAGAATGTATATATGTACATAAGTAGGTTCATGTACATGTTTATGTATAAAATGGGTCAGTATAATGAGGGAATACTTAGATTGATATGTACATGTAAGTGGCCACAACGCTATTTTATTTACTAAATGTGATGCATATAATTTTGTACATACATAGATCAAAAGTAGAAAAGTAAAAAAACTACCATTTATGTTTATGATGTATATAATAAGTAAAACCATAGACAATAGCTTGCCAATGTGATGTTACCTTGTACCATTTCATACATGGTGGAAGCATTTTGTATTTTATGTGTTGTTTCTCTATTTCTCTCTAGCTTTCTTGCTTGCAACTACATACTATTACACTCTAACTTTCTGTTTCAGAGTTCAGTATTTGATTGTATATTTAGTGTCCATGTAAATTTCATTCTTCACCTTATGTTTTGCAAACAATCTGTAGATAATGGTTGATATTATTTCAGTTAATTGTCAGGGATTAGGGGGTCACGATAAAAGGAGGGATGTTTTTCGCTATTTGCATGATATGAATGCAAATATTGATTGTTTACAAGATACACACTTTACTAATAAATTAGAAAATCAAACAAGAGCAGAATGGGGTTTTAATGCAGTATTTAGTTCATTTTCCTCAAATTCAAGAGGTGTATGTATTCTTTTTTTAAAATAACTTTGACTATAAAATTCATAAGATAAAAGGAGACATAAATGGTAATTACTTGATAATTGATATATCTGTTGATACAAAGAGATTTACACCCCAAACTCTGATTCCCCTGCTTTTTATGGTGAAATAATAAATTACATTTCTGACTTCTCAAATGAAATGGTTGTAACATGTGGTGATTTTAACCTACTTTTGAATATTTTACAGAAAATACCAATATTCCAGGTCTCCTATTATTCATAGATTTTGAAAAAGCATTTGACTCTGTATCTTGGACATTTATAGATAACGTTTTGAATTACTTTAATTTTGGTCCATCTCTTCGAAAGTGGATTATGTAGCATACAATAATATTAAATCAAGAATTAATATTGGCGGTCATTTATCCAGGGAGCCTGTTTCAAGTTATTTGTTTATTTTATGTGCCGAAATGTTATCCATTAAAATAAGAAATGAACCTCGTATTGAAGGAATATCTATAGATCGACTAGAATTTAAAATTTCCCAATATGCAGATGATACATCTTTATTATTAGATTGGTCAGAGGAATCTCTAAATGTTAGTCTAAATTTACTAAAATGGTTTGAAGGAATATCAGGGCTTAAAGTTAATTTTTAAAAAAACTCAAGTCATTTGGATTGGAAGTAAAAGATATAGTAATGAGAAACTCTGTAAGCAATTTTAGAAATAGATTATGATATTAACTTAGACAACATTTGTGAAATTGATTATAGAAAAAACTGCAAAACATTAAAACAATAGTTAAACAATGGGATAAAAGAAAACTTACTCCATTAGGACGTATATCAATTATGAAGTCTCTTTTGATTTCACAAACCCAAGTCAACAACTGTTTAAAGAACTGAACAATATAATCTTTGATTTTTTATGGAATCATAAGAAAGATAAACTTAAACGGGTTGTGATTACACAAAATTACGGGCAAGGGGGACTTAATATGATTGATCTAAAAGCATATATTTCAGCTTTGAAATCAACTTGGATTAGGCGTATTCTTAACTCAGAAGGAATCTGGCAAAATCTTTTTCCAAAAATATTTGATATCAACTCTCTTCTTCAATTTGGAATAGGATACCTAAATAAAACAATAAGAAATCTAAATAATATATTTTGGAAAGATGTTCTAAATGCATGGAAAGAATTGCAAATAAAAGGAAAAAATGATCTAATTCACTATAACCCAGCTTATACATCTCTATGGTTTAATAATGAAATTAAAGTTAACAGTACATTTGTATATTATAAATACTGGGCACAAAAGAATATTATTTATATAAATGATCTTCTTTGTGATGATGATAATTTTTTTTCATACGAAGATTTCATCGAAAAATGTAATATGAACATTAATTTTCTAGAGTATAATGGTTTTATAAGCTCTATTAAAAATATGTTACTTCAAATAAAGACCATAACTTGTGCAAAAAATTTTCACCATGGCTTCTGCCAAAAATAAAAACAATCCTGAAAGATAAAAAAGGCTCTAAAAGTATATACATGGTAATGAAAGTTAAGAAAAATACAATAAACTCTAAATCGAAATGGATAGATATCTTCCCTTCTCTCAATGACGACAAGTTTAAAGATATTTTTAATAACATAAATCATATTAAAGACCCAAAGCTCAAATGGTTTCAGTTTCGAATAAACCATTTCTTACTGACAACAAATAAATTAGCTTATAAATGAAACTAGTCGACTCTCCTCTATGTACATTTTGTAAAACTGAATCAGAATCATTATTTCATTTACTTTGGACATGTAATGATGTTCAAGATTTCATAAAAAATTAAATGATTTCCTCATGCAATTTCCTGTAACGATAACATTAAGTCCGTGTTTGTCCATTTTTACCGGATTTGTATCTATGTCCTGGACATCCTATTGCTATTATACTTTGATATCTGAAATTTTTATATTCTATTAGGGCCTTATACTGGAAGCGATCTAGTTAATGAAATAATAGTTTTGAATTTGAAACATTTCATTTACAAGTGCAAATGTCTGAAACAAAATTTATCGGTAAGACAATTTATTTCATATTTAGATTATGTTTACAATTTACAAAAAGAATTGTACTCAAAAAGTAACCAACTAGATAAATTTAATCAACTTTGGTATTCATGGAGAATTATTTTTTATGAAAACCAAAGACTGAATTCATGAATTTAGTTTGTAGAAACAATTATTAAATAGCTGCTACAAAATACCCAAATCCCTTGTAGTGTAACATGTATAATAATGTATTATATTTTCCAGAAAAGAAATGTGCACAATTTTTCTCTCTGTCTCTGTCTGTCTGTCTCTGTCTGTCTGTCTGTCTGTCTCCGTCTCTCTCTTTCTCTCTCTCTCTTTCTCTCTCTCTCTCTCTCTCTCTCTCTCTCTCTCTCTCTCTCTCTCTCTCTCTCTCTCTCTCTCTCTCTCTCTCTCTCTCTCTCTCTCTCTCTCTCTCTCTCTCTCTCTCTCTCTCTCTCTCTCTCTCTCTTGTGTGTGTGCGTGTGTGTGTGTGTGTGTTTGATTTAAGACAGAATAAATGATAGGTATTTTGGTCAGCCAATCTACTCCATACCTCCTGGACAGGTGGGCATGTAGGAGTCTTGTAAAAATCCTGGCTGAAATACCCGAATACATGTGTTTTAAAAAAAAATGTTTACTGAACTGTTATGTAGCCTTGTTGTAGCACATCTCTGGCTCCCTATATAACCAACTAGAATGACTAGGATGTGTAACCCACTATCCAGAATACTCGGACATAGATTCTTCACGCATAATTCACCTGTTTGTAAAACTGTAATGGCCTAGTATTTAGTATTGGACTACACAGAAGTAACAATATCAGGCATATAAAAACCTGTATACATAAACCAGCTGTGCTTTTCTTTTTTTTTTTCTTTTTTTTTTCACTTTCTTTATAGAAGTCATGTGCATTGTCATTGTATTTTTTCAAAGGAATATCCATGTCAGCATTTTTAAAGATAAAATGTGAAGTTGGTCATATTTTCAGTTGGTCATATCGGTTTAGTTCTGACTAACTCAGTACAACATACACACCCAGCCATCCCTTCATCCCGACTTCACTAGGGTAACTAGTGGCGTCTGTTCCCTTACATTTTGTGATATTTGTAGAAATCAATGGTTATAAAATAGATCGCAAAAACTAAGTAACAGGTATTGCTTTATCTGTATGATATATGACGTCACAATTTAATTTAACGTTTTATTTGACGTTGACAGTAGTCTTTAATACGTTTCTTATTTTTGATAGTCGAGGTACTGCTGTCTGTCAACAATTTGGGGAAGAGTATTGGATTACCAGCAGGATTGCTATGTGAAAAAATAGGACCACAATGGACATCCTTTACTGCTCTATTTATCAATGTACTCGGATATCTCTTGCTATACGGAACAACATTAATGCAGACGTTTTATTACAACAAATCTTGGTTGCAATGCATTTACTTCTTTATTGTCGGTAAGACATGTTTTATTTCAGATGCGTGTGTGCATATCTGTGTGTGTGTGTGTGTGTGTGTGTGTGTGTGTGTGTGTGTGTGTGTGTGTGTGTGTGTGTTGCATTTTTCGGGATTTAGGTTAAGTAGGGGTAAATGTACAATATCGTTATTTGGACAAATTAGAACCTAGTTACATTCCCTAGTACTAAAAACGTAAATCAGGACGTAACACAATGATATAAACAAATGAAGCAGTAAACAAACAGCAGACGATATAAAGAACGCCGAATATCTTGTGTGAGCAGGTGGTATGAACGACTAAAATCCAGTGTCACCACGCGTTATGAAGAAGTGAACATTTACCGCCTATTTGCAATTACGTTGTTTACTATGGATAGTTTCTTTAAGTTGTTCCTCTAGTTGCTTATCAGATGAAATTATAGAATTATCATGCTATATATTTCTGTTTTTGTAGGATTTGGTTCAATCTGTTTGTATATGCCGTGTTTTAAGACTGGTATCAACAATGTTGATCCAAAGCATCGTGCTAAAGCCGTGGCTATACTTGATGGATGTCTCTTGTCGGGACCTATAGTATTTTCTGCCTTATATGGACAGATATTTGCAGCCGGACACACATATGACGAGCAAAATCAAGATCTCGGGGGCTATTACTTGATGACGATGATAGTATTTGTCATTGTATGTTTTTTGTGTTTTATGTTCTTGAAGGAGTACCCTGTCAATACCACACCAACCGAGGTCAGTCCACTTATCGACAACGGAAACGAAACGGCAAACGAACAGCCTAACATCCAGAAACAGCCAGTAGAAGATATCCCATTAATGAAATTGATTTGGTGTTTAGATTTCCATTATTTATTTTGGGCTTTTCTCTTTTCATCCGGAGTACAAGCCGTGGTACAGAATAATCAAGCGATGTATTTGAAATCATTTTATCTAGAGAAGTACACTTCTGTGTTAACCACATTTGCTTCCGCGCCAGGAATCTGTGGTGAAATCGCTGTAGGTGTTCTGTCTGACGCATTAATAAATAAAGTACCGCGGTCGACCTACCTGGTGGCTTTTAATATATTCCAGACAATTATTTTAGTAATATCTACATTTACCTCCAATAATATTGTGATATTTACTATTCTAGATCTTACGATCGGCTTCGGAAATGGACTAATCTTCTGTATAATTCCAACTATGTTGAGCGAATATTATGGAATGAAATTCTTTGCCCGCATCTGGGGTTTCTTAATTCTGAGCTTTGGATTATGGACACTTTTTCTTCAAGGTATTTTCGGGTGGATTTATGAAAACGATATAAACAGTGTGGGTGTAAGAGACTGCTATGGTCTACAATGCTTTACTTGGAGTTTTATCATGTGTTCTACATTATCGTTTTGTGCCGCTATTTTCTTTTGTGCAATACTTCAGAGAGATTTAGATGTGAAAAAACGTAATTTGAAAGATCACCAAACAGAATTGACTCGCACAAGATATAACTAAAATTGTCATAATGGAAAATTATGTTTACATGGTATTAAAATTGTAATCATTTAAGATTTATTTTACATTTTTTCAAATGATTGGTGTATGAAAGCAATTGCTGATGGGAAAAAACATGCAGCATATATCGGTATATTGGTACATTTTTAACATATCAGATAAAACATCTTCGTGTATGCCTAATCTAGATGTGGGCACTTGATCCGTTTTGCACTTCGTATTTTTACTACTATGAATTATACAATGCTGGATGTAGCTAACACATATCTTCTGTCACCAGTTTCACTTATCGCCTACAGAGCTACAACTTTGTTCTTGCACATCTGAATTAATTAATCTCAGTACAAACCAGACGATAATAAGTTAACTGATATAATTATTTACACAATCAGCATCAACATCACTCATGATCCTATGAATATTTTTTTTACACATTTCATTATCAAAATCACAAGACATGCCTGTTTACACTTAAGGTCCGAAAACAGGTCCAGGCTACATTTGAGACATGATACAAACACAAGAAACACAAAGTACACACATACCTGGTACAGGTAATATTTAAATTGGTTTTTAGCTACATATACATCTTGCCCCCTCTTCATTTATATACAAAGACATGCATGCATGTATACAAACATTTATACATCAATTTTATATACATATAAAACGCATACACACACATACACACACACACATGTATATATATATATATATATATATATATATATATATATATATATATATATATATATTTATATATAATTTATATATAATAGCTAACTACTGCCACTGGCCCATACATATTCTAAACCACATTATTAAAAAAAATATATAAATAATATGTTAATTTTCTACATTACGTGTATTTTTAATATTACTTTTTTTTCACTGTAATATTCTTTTACTGTGAATGTCAATATCATCTTAAATACAGTCAAACCTGTTTTCAGCACGCACTCAAGGGAAATTGAAAAAGTGGCTGCATAAGACAGGTGGCCTTTGGTTCCAGATCCAAATCACAAGAAAATTGATGTCCAGTATGCAGTGTATAGCAACACATGTATATCCATATACCAATACATGATAGTTTGATGTTAAGATGATCAGGTGTCAAAATCATGTACATTTTTACAGTGCTACCTGGCTAACATGTTCATAGGTTTTCTGAAAATGGATCATGCGATCAACCATCTTCAAAAACTGGCTGTTGAAAACAGTGTGACCAGTCATTTTGTCCTGAATATCACTGGACGCTGGCCAGGTTAGACTGGTGGCTGCTGGTTTAGATATGTTTATATAATAAAATTGATTGGAAGAAAACTAACTGGCTGTTGAAGACAAGTGGCTGCTATATTTTTAACTCTAACTTATATTATATATTACTGTAATATTCTTTTATTACAGACTAATCCTGCCCAACCTGCATGTATATATTTAGTAACTTATATATATATACAATATATATATATATATATATATGCTATATATATTATAACTCTAACTTATATTATATATTACATATGTACATCCATTCTTGCTTATTGAAAAAAGACACTGATTCTAATCAAAGTGTTCCCAATGTTTTTTTCTGCAACAAGTTTTTCTGGAATAAAGCATTGCTTCGTATACATTTTTGTATTAGGATGGTATTTATATGAATATTCTTAGTATATGAAATATTTGGTTGAATTATAACTTAATTTATAGGATTGCTTGATGAAACGGTATCTATTTTCCCAAAAAGGATATCTGGTTCATTAAAAATTATATTTAATTTCACCTTATTTAAAACTAAGTCTGAAAGATCACCCCACAATCTTCTTATATCATCACATTGGCAGAATGGTTCCACAGTTTACTTATATCATCACATCGGCAGAATGGTTCCACAATCTTCTTATATCATCACATCGGCAGAATGGTTCCACAATCTTCTTATATTCATCACATCGGCAGAATGGTTCCACAATCTTCTTATATCATCACATCGGCAGAATGGTTCCACAATCTTCTTATATCATCACATCGGCAGAATGGTTCCACATATTCTTTGTGATTTTCTTTAAATAATAGTTTATAGGCAGAACTCTGTGTTGTAGTCTAACTTGGAACTATTGTGACATCTGCTGTTGTTTTAAAAAGAATTATATAGTGTTTGTGCAATTTCATACTAAACAAAAAGTTTGTTTGTTTTCCCACTTATATTCTGACGTATGTTTTATATTATTATAAGTCATTAAAGTATGGTACATATTTTTGCATCCTTTTGTGTCATTACTTGGAATTTTTACAAATGTTGGTATTAATGGTCTTTCAAAAAGAATTGTTTGAAATATAAAAAATCTCAGATACCAAAGTATAAATCGATAAGATGTCCATTTTTGCACAGACAATATTTTTTTCTTGTATCTCATTGAATTGAATTAAATAAATTGCCAGTAATGACAGCTAACATATTTATATAACCTCAACAATCTTATTATTATTATCATTAAAACAGATTTGACTTCCCCTATCAAATCTCATTTTATTTCAGTGAACTACTCAGTCAACATTTGTTGTTTTATCTTATCGTTTAATGAAAAAAATGCAATATGAAGAATTCAAATATTTGGAAAAATGCAAACATTTTGGTAAATAAATGTTCAAAACCTCAAGAAAAAAATCAAGCTTTTGGATTTAAAGATTATCATATTTCCAAATATTTAGTCATCAAACTGAGATTATGTTTCTTCCAGGTAAGGCTAGTTATTTTTTTCTGCAGTCTAAATGCGTTATATTAGAATATTCAGAATTTAGTATTTTAAAATTAATTATAGCAAATTTTGAAATACTAAATTTTGAAGATTCTAATATAACACAATAACCATGACATAATTTTGAGTCTCCCAAAGCAAGCTGTCAAAATCTGTATAATTTTATTCATGCGTGCACATGTATTTATTACATGTAACAAAATTCAAAATATAGCCTATATCTATTCCTTATAAATCGCAAAGTTGACTAGAAAATTAAAAGAAATGTAATATTTATATCATCAATATTATTGACAATAATTCCCTTTTTTATGCATAAAATAACAGATATTGAAGGTTTAAATTACAATGTTTCTCGTTTTTTTTTAGAAAAGGGGGCACTCAGCCCTTCCTCTTTCAGTTTCAATGCACTTGGTGTATACATGATAATTACAACGCATCCGTAAATCTCGACCTTTGTACACATTTTCTACCCCAAACACATTTTATAATGTTGACAGGTTTGTTAGAAGCATTATAGATATCAAGTTGGTTTGATTATAACATTTAACTATTTGAGGTTCCGGTATCGAATTTGATATTGTAATTAAAACATTAAACATGTGATGTAATTTACTAGAAAGTTTGTTGCAGGACTAGTGATCTTTTTCCAACTAGTCCGATTGATCTTGATATTGAGGTAAATTATCCGTAATTAATTATATGTTTCCGAAATAAAAAACATTTCCAATATTTGACATAACATCTTAAAAGCTATATATTTATATCATTTACAATAGATTACAGTAGTACAAATAACAAGGTGTAAACTTTGGCATGTTGTCTTAAATTAACTCGAAAACACACACACACACACACACACACACACACACACACACACACACACACAGAGAGAGAGAGAGAGAGAGAGAGAGAGAGAGAGAGATAGAGAGAGAGAGAGAGAGAGAGGAGAGAAGAGGAACATATATATATATATATATATATATATATATATATATATATATATATATATGTTCCATTTTTGCTGTATAAGAAATAATTTTAGCCAGGATTAAATTTGGCATCATTAGTATTCAAATTACTTAATTTTCTAGAGGTTCGTGTTTGTCCATTTCTTACTAGATTTGTATATATATCCTGGACATCCTAAAGGTTTGTACTTTGGAATCCGTTATTTTTTATATGTAAGAGTTATCTTTCGTTAGTCGTATCCAGAGGCAGCAAATATTTCCAACAAAAGTCACTGCTTATGTGTTTATTTAAATCTTGGACAAATGAAATCATTGACTGATAAATGGCTTGTAAACTGAATAATATTTACACAGCAAACTTGTCGACATTGAAGAATGCATGCCGGTAATATACTTGAGTTGTTGGTAGTAATCAGTCTTTCCGTGGCTTCTTAATCCATATGATTATTAGTTTTGATTTACTGTTCTGACTGTAGTGATACGCTTCAATATATGTTGCGTAAATAAATTACAAAATATAAGAATTAAATTTTGCTTGGAATCATGAAATCGTTAAATTTACAATTGTAGTGTATAAAGTGTCGAATACAAACATTGCGTTGATTCCAACATAATTTCTAGAATTATTACCCTGTCGCCAAGCCCTAATTATTTGTTATTAATCCTAAATATCACATAGTGTTCTGATATTATCTCCTACATATCATATAGTGTTCTTATATCACCTCCTACATATCATATACCGCTCTGATACTATCTTCTACATATCATATAGTGTTCTTATATCATCTCCTACATATCATATAGTGTTCTTATATATAGTGTTTCTTATATCACCTCATCTCCTACATATCATAGTGTTCTTATATAATGTGTTCTTATATCATCTCCTACATATCATATAGTGTTCTTATATCATCTCCTACATATCATATAGTGTTCTTATATCATCTCCTACATATCATATAGTGTTCTTATATCATCTCACCTCCTACATATCATATATCATATATCATATACCGCTCTGATGCTATCTTCTACATATCATATAGTGTTCTTATATCATCTCCTACATATCATATAGTGTTCTTATATCACATATCATATAGTGTTCTTATATCATCTCCTACATATCTTCTATATAGTGTTCTTATATCATCTCCTACATATCATATAGTGTTCTTATATCATCTCCTACATATCATATACCGCTCTGATGCTATCTTCTACATATCATATAGTGTTCTTATATCATCTCCTACATATCATATACCGCTCTGATACTATCTTCTACATATCATATAGTGTTCTTATATCATCTCCTACATATCATATACCGCTCTGATGCTATCTTCTACATATCATATATCATCATATAGTGATGCTATCTTATATCATATCATATCTCCTACATATCATATACCGCTCTGATGCTATCTTCTACATATCATATAGTGCTCTTCTTATATCATATACCGCTCTGATGCCTACACATATCATATACCGCTCTGATGCTATCTTCTACATATCATATAGTGCTCTTATATCATCTCTTACATATCATATACCGCTCTGATGCTATCTTCTACATATCATATAGTGTTTTCTACATATCATATAGCTGTTATCTTATATCATCTTATATCATCCCTACATATCATATACCGCTCTGATACATATCATTCTACTTATATATCATATACATATCATAGTCTGATCTCTTCTATATCATCTCATCTTACATATCATATACCGCTCTGATACTATCTTCTACATATCATATAGTGTTCTTATATCATCTCCTACATATCATATACCGCTCTGATGCTATACATATCATTCTTACATATCATATAGTGTTCTTATATCATCTCCTACATATCATATACCGCTCTGATGCTATCTTATCTAGTGTTCTTACATATCATATAGTGTTATCTTCTACATATCATCTCTCCTACATATACATATATCTTCTACATATCATATAGTGCTCTGATACTATCTTCTACATATCATATAGTGTTCTTATATCATCTCCTACATATCATATACTGCTCTGATACTATCTTCTACATATCATATAGTGCTCTGATATCATCTCTTACATATCATATAGTGCTCTTATATCATCTTCTACATATCATTAAGAGCTCTGATATTATATCCTACATTACATATCACATAGTGCTCTGATATTATATCCTACATTATATATCATATAGTGCTCAGATATCATCTCTTACATAATATATAGTGTTCTAATATTAACTCCTACTTGTCATATAGAGTTTTGATACTATCTTCTACATATCATATAGAGGTCTGAAAATATCTCCTACATATCAGATACTGCTCTGATATTATTTCCTACATATCACAGTCGGCCTTGCTCAGTCGGTAGCGCGCTCAAGTCTTGATCCTGAGTTTGAGTCCGACCAGCGGCAATAGGGTTTCTTTTCTGTCGGATGAGACATAAAAACCGAGGTCCCGTGTAATAGTAGGTGTTGGCAAGTTTAAGTACCCTCTCTGCTCAATGGCCATAAGTGCCGAACATAATAGGCCGAAATTTGAAGCCCTTTACTGGCATTTGGTGACGCCTCCATATGAGTGAAATATTCTTGAGTGAGACGTTAAACAACAATAAACAAACAAATATCCTGCATACCATATAGTGTTTTGATGATATCTCCCACATTAAATATCATATAGCGTTTCTATATTATCTGCTACATATCATATAGTTATCTGATATTATCTACTATATTCCATATAGTTCTCTGATATTACATCCTACATATCATAAAGTGCTCTGATATTTCTCCTACATATCATATAGAGCTCTAATATTATCTCCTACATATCAGATACTGCTCTGATGTTATATCCTACATTACATATCATATAGTGCTCTGATATTTGTCTCCTACATATCATATAGAGCGCTAATAATATCTCCTACATATCATATTCTGCTCTGATATTATATCCTACATTACATATCATATAGTGCTCTGATATTATAACCTACATACCATATGGTGTCCTAACATTATCCCCTGTATATAATACAGAGCTCCTATTTTATCTCTTACATATCATATAGTACTCCGATATTATCTCCTACCTATCATACAAAGCTCTGATATTAGCCCCTACATAAATATAGTGTTCTGATATTATCGTCTACATTACATATCATATAGTGCTTTGATATCTCTCCTACATATCATATAGTGTTCCGATAATATTTCCTACATTTTGTTCTGGCATTGCCATTTCAGGAATGATACTTGTGCAGATATTTTAAGTATGACAGTACTGATGAAGATCACGGTGTATTGTCATCATCAACAGTTCTAAAACATATTTGTTCCTGACATAAAGAATGCAATTAGCAAACAGAACATATGTGTTCACGGAAGTATCAATGCTATAAGAGAACACACCATATATGTTCACGGAAAAATGAATATTAAAAAAATCTCAGATACCAAAGTATAAATCTCTTGGATCTCCAGGATATAGGTAAAAACCTGGTGAAACAAGGACCTCTTGCAATCAAGAGGTGGGATCAGGTGCTATGGAGGAGAAACCATCCACCGTGAGTCCACAGTCAAATCAAAATGAAATACGTGGACACGAATCATCGTCAAAATTGGTACAAACGTCTTAACAACCGCTATCAAACAGGTGACCCATCCCTCTTGGTGAAACAGAGTAATCGCTAACAAGAATATTATACCGACCGTAAAATTTGCGGAACGTTAACATCAGACGCGGTTTTCGATGCGTAAATTGAAATATGTTGGCTATTGTTTGAGCTGGGTAAATTTGGCCATCCTAATGAAATGACCAAAATTAACTTGTCCAAAATATAATCACATTCAGCATCTGGAGAATATGGATTTGTTTCTAATATTAACCCAGAATTATTTCTGCTACTTTCATAGCTTGGTTCCAGCGGCCCCTGCTCACAGAGGACAGGTGGTTACAATTGGTTACAATATAGGGTAAAGGGATATAGGAAATAATCAAAGAGAATATTGATAACGGTTGATAAATACAGATTAGACCAATGTCTAACTGTCAACTGTCAAAAAATAACTGTTCATTTTTTGACCAAAGAGGCCAAATTTTTCACGACGCCAAAGCATCCCGTATATTACCGTATCCATGTGTCAGTGAGTAGTTTTCCTCGGTAAATGAAATGTTTATATTTTGAACACACAACCTGGCGTATCGGATCATTTGTGAAATATAAACTCCATATGCGAGAGATTGTGGGATATTACTACTTAAATGTGGAAATGTGATGATGGGAAAGTCGAAATCGTCGCGTTTGTCGAATGGCGTAATTAGTTTAAACTCTATTTTATTGCTTCAAATCAATATAACATGTAACAGGTGAACAGTATTAATAACAATAGGATTCGGAAACAAGTTTGGCAACTTATATAAATCCGTCTCCTTTAATTTACAATTAATAATGATAATCTTATCCCTTGGTTGCCAGGAAGCAATAATCCGTATATTAACAATATATAAATAAGTAATACCTAATCAGATAGCACCAGATGAAAATGATATATATAAATTTTATGGTATACTTGAGGTAAGAAATAACTTAATAGGAGAGAGAGAGAGAGAGAGAGAGAGAGAGAGAGAGAGAGAGAGGTTAATTTTTGTTCTCTAGCTAGTAACGTAACAATTTAGATACAATGTAAGAATTGTTGATATTCACACAAGTTGTTCATATAATTGAGGAAACACGTGTGCCTTGATATATAACAATATTAATGTTATTAATGTTATCCAGGTCAGTCGGCATTTCGAAAATCCATACATTTACGTGTAATCAGGAATTCAGATTAATTTATTTGGTGTCTTTTAGTAAAAAAAAAAACAAAACAAAAAAAAAAACAGGAACTACTAGACACCGGTAACATGTTGAAATATAAATCGAAATTTCGTGGGAAGAGGAGGGGGGTTGTAGATGTAGAAATACATGTCAAGATTGGTAATGTTACTCGGCTATATCTAATGTTACTCAAGTATCAAGCTTTCACTTATATACTACTAGGTAATATTGAAAATAATTACTGGTCAATCAAGTACGAGATACTTTTACTTGAAGTTATGTATTTATGAACCGCTTTGACAATTTCAATGTTGTCTGCTACGTTATTCCACACAATAAGTTGTTCAGTTTTTGGAAATGGGAGTGGATCTAAATAACGCGCACGGGCGGCGGTGTACAGAGGACATTCTAGTAGAAAGTGACGGATTGTTTCAGGGATTCCACAAGTACAGTTAGGGTTATCTATGATATCACGCGCATAAAGATGAGACTTGAGGGAACTACAGTTAAGTCTGATGTGAAGTATTTGTTCAATTCGGTTACATTGGTGGCACGGGTCGGACATGTTGGTGTTGAGTGAAACGTTTGAGGTGAGAGAGTGATGGGTTTTCTTGTACTGTTAAAGGGTGATTGTTCCAGAGCTTTATAGTAGTGGGATGATTGAGTTATTGTATAGGTTAATTGTTTTTACTTGTGTAATGTTGTTTGTTTGTCTTTATGTAGTTGTGTGTTTCATGTGTCCTAGGCGGTACAAGTGATGATAGATATTCGGGTGTTTGTTTGTGAACCATTTTATGGAAGTGAATGAGTTTGTGTTTTTGGCGTCGGCTGCGTAGTGTCTCCCATCCTGTTTCTATGTATAAAATTTAGTGAGTTTAGTGGCTCCTGTTACAATTCGCGCGGTTTCAATGTTTATTTGTTCTACTTATTAATTAGGTCGTTGGAAAGGTTGTCCCATATTACATCGGCATAATCAAGTATTGGCCTAATGTGAAAAAATAGTTTCTGTAAAGATTTTCTATCAAGCCTAAATTTAAATTTCCTCATTCGTAATGATGCCTTTGACAGAGCGTGTACATGATCCGACCACTGGCAATTTTTAGAAAAATGTAGGTGTTTATGAACTTCGACTTCAGAAATAGCACTATCATTAAAGTTGGATGGTTTTGGTATACGTTTGTTATGAGACTTTCAGTTTTTTGCCGGATTAAAAGTTCACTAGCCATTGTTTTGACCAAGTGTTCACCTTTTCCAGGTCGTTGTTTAATATTGCTCCAGCGTCTACGGGATTTTCTACAATGATATAAATGGTTGTATCATCAGCAAACAATTTGATATTAGAGTGTATTCCTTCAACAATGTCATTAATAAAAACAAGAAATAAAAGAGGGCCTAGAATTGAGCCCTGGGGGACACCGGCATTGATTTTTCCCCATTGTGAGACAGTGGAATTCAGGACGACCCTTTGTTCCCTATCGGTCAAATAATCTTTAAACCAGTTCAGTAGTGTACCCGTTATACCCTCTAGTTCTAATTTGAAAAGAAGACCCTTGTGCCAGACTCGGTCAAAGGCTTTACTTATATCGCAAAAGTTTACCTGCGTCAATTGCTTGTCCAATATCGTTAGAAATGTTTAATAATTGGTTTATTGTGAATCACCTGATATGAATCCTGATTGATTACTACGTCAGGTAAGAATAAACACAATTCCATCTTTCCATTACCTTTCCCAGTATAGATAATACAGATATAGGGCGTTACTTACTTCGTTTTGGTTGCCTTTTTTAAAGACCGGTGTAACATTAGCTTGTTTCCAAGCTTTAGGAAAGAAAGATTGTGACAGAGATCTATTGAAAAGAATATAAAGAGGATAACTTATGACAGTGGCAGTCTCCTTAAGCAAACGATGATTTATTAAATCAGGCCCAGTGGCTTTAGATGTGTCTAGAGAGAGCAAAACAGTTTCGACTTCCTCGATAGTGACAACTATATCAGAAAGGGGATAAATCACGTTAGTATTCTTCGGGGAGATTTGTATTTGAGTCATCAATGTCAGATTGTCTACAAAAGAAAGTATTAAAAATCGTCGCTTTGTCTTTGTCGTTTTCGTAGGCTATGTCGTCACGATATATGGGTGGAATATTATGTCTGTTGTTTGAACTTGTATGTGTTAACTTATTAATAAGCTTCCACCACTTTTTAGAATCATTACATGTAGAGATTTCGTCTGAAAATTTATTATAATAATCGTCTCTAGCTTTCCGTACGCGGTCAATACACCTATTTCTTGTCAACCTAAACAGTGCCCAGTCATCCGGATTGTTCGTACGTTTAGCTCGTCCGTGAAGTCGTCTTCTTTTACGTAATGATTTCCTTATAGAGTTGCCAAGCCAAGGTGGGTCTGTCCGTCTAACTGTCACAGTTTTGTTTGGTATTGTCATCTTCGCGTTTTCAAGTAAAATGTCCGTCACGTTACCTACACATTTATCCAAGTCCTGTTCGTCTAGTATGTCGTCCCAGTCAATATTGTCTAGTCTATGTCTTAATTCATTGTAATTACCATGACTGAAGAGCCATATGTTTCGTTTGAAAGTATTGGCAGGTAAGGAAGGCAGGGAGAAGAGGTCATATATAGGGTAGTGGTACCTAATGGGTTGGTTCAAGAATCACTCGCCAACACTTGTCTTTTCTAATATCAAATTGTTACTTACTAGGATGATATCTAAGAGAGATGAAGAATTTTCTGTAAAATGTGTGGGTTCGTCTATCAATTCGGTCATGCCGTACGATAAAATAATATTTGATAAGTGATTGGGTGTTAGAGCAGGAGTTAAAAGGTTAGTATTGAAGTCGCCCGTGATAATAATGTTGTTAATATTGGTATTAAAGGCCATGTCAATAGAATGTTCAATGTCGTTCCATACAGAAACAAGTGAGTTAGGTGGTCTGTAAAATGTACCGTACAGGTAAGATTTACCACGCATGGTTAGTTCGAGCCAAATGCACTCAAGTGAAGGAAGTTCAAGGTCAGAGCGTCTCTTGGCGTGAATGTTGTTTTTAACATAAACTGCTACCCCACCCCCCCACCCGTTGATTCCTACAGAGACAGAATGGTGGTTGAAAATTGTTGAAATATATATCCGAGTTAATGTTCGAGTCATTTAACCAAGTCTCGGTGAATGACAAGATGCTGTGATTATGCAATTCAGCCTCGAGTATCTCCAACTTAGGGAGAAGACTTTGAACGTTCAAGTAAAACGATTTTTGAATGGCGTAGTTGTTAATTTCCCGTCTATAGTAAGTAAAATGTCTAAGTATGAAGCGTGTGTGCTTGATTCCGTTGTATCATTAATTCTGGTTTCTGAATGAAGTGTGTATGAACAATGGAACAGGTCAGCGAAAATGGGAGCATAATTGGTTCAATTTTACTCCTTTGATACTTACGTGTGTATCTAAGAAAAACTGTCCCTTCAAATTCTATAACAGTTGTTAAGAATTTTTAAGTATCCACATTTGATTTACACTGCGTCTGGAATAAGCATCTGTTCAGTATTGTTAACTTTCTTCTTAACGGGTGTCAGTATCTTGGTAAGGAGTAAACATTATATATATGGTAACTCAAAATCAGTACGAGTGGGCTACGAGATTATATCAGCCATCGAATAGATTTAAGCCATTCAGACAAAGTGTCCAGTTCCACGTCTTCATATTTGGCACATCGTCTGGCATAATCTTCGACATAATACATAACTATACTGAAATTCTGCCGCGTATTTAATGAACGGGCTTTGCTGTATTTTGGACCTCTTCAAAGAAGATTTTTGAGGTTTTCATTTTCAATAATAGAAACGTCGCCGGAGATTGCATGCCCTATAGGATTGTATTTAAAGGGAGATGATGAACATGAACACGTGGCAGTGTTAGGTAGAAGATGGTCGATGTGTAGGCACTGCAAAACCCGTTTATGATTGAACAGTCTGAATACGATGCAGTGTTTATAGTTATATGGAATGCAAGGCGTGTTCTTCAGTTTTAAATATGATGGACCACAGGACTGATTTGTGTGTGTGTGTGTGATTAAGAACATTCTAATGTTTAAAGCGTCTATACCTTTATTTCACTGTGTATTCTGAGGTTGAGGAAATCGTGTAGGGGTTCACTCTCCCTTCCTGAAAAAGTTCATTAAGAAGTGTAAAGGAATAGAATAAAGTTTGCTGCGAATGTGATGAAGACCCAATGTTTAGTTAACGTAAGGTAAAAGATGAAAAAATGGCATCATGTATGCTGGATCTGTTGTATGAACGATGTCCGTTCCATCAAATTGACATTACTACACTGTGGACTTGATATATTTCCCATACTTTGGATATTATTATTACATCCATATATGTATAGATAGAGGTGTATACAGTACCAAATTGTCCAATCCAATATTCTTCACGTTGTTTACGGTAGGTGATACTCAAGGTGGGATTATTGGTCTAAGTGGTACAATGAATACAATGTGTATATGCTATAATGTGCTCAAGGAAGAATGAATACAATGTGTATGTGTATGTTTATGTTACAATAGATAAAAATAAAAAAAATTATATGTGTATACAACTATTTGTGTTTACAGAACAATAAACAAACAGAGAATATGTGTTTAGTGAACAACAAATGCAATAAGTAAACATGATATATACGTTTATTTTATTAACTGACAATGCAGAACCCAAGGTAAGGATAAACTGCACATTGTGTAGTGTAAGTATACTGTTTATATATCCCATAACTAAAGAGATAACAAGGGCGCCATGTTGTCTAAATTAGACGCCATTTTTAAATATGTGTAATATATTTATGATAATTAGCTTGTCATGCATAATTTAATCATGAATGGTTTTGATACTAAGCACTCTTTGTTTAATGTAGAATATTTTATGCAATATAATTATAATATATACAAACGTGTGCGTTATATACACGGAGATACTTGAATTTACTACGATTTCAAGTATCTATTTATATGTCACCACGTGGTTAGCTGTCTGTTCAGCTGTCTGCATTCTTTGGACGCTGTGTAACATAATATATAAAAAAGGACATAATGAAAGATTGTGGACCACAAATTCACTTATATTTGAATGGATGCTGGATTTTGTTGTTTCACATTCAGGTAATGATGATCTTTAACATTTGCCCATAAAATTGATAACACCTTAAAATACATAATCAAACACGTTAAACGGAGTAAAGGATCTTCCTTTCAGTTATTTGTAGACAAAATATGATTAGGTCTTTCCGTACCTGAAAAGAACCCGGCTACTTTTCTGAATGCAATGACCATTCAGGTAAACTCTTTTGCCGAACCAAATGCGCTTCGTTATTGGATCAGGGGAATCTCTGTCCATTACATGCTCTGTGTATCAGTAATCTCGATAACAATACTCCCTGCCCTTAACAACTCGGCGTATGTTAAGGTCGGCTGTATTTAATGTATTTTACATTTACTTTCAAAAGACAGGATGCGATTTTTATTGGAAATGATTAGTGAAATATGTGCTTTTCTACGTCATTTTAAACGCTAGACGCAAAGCGGAATTCTGCGTATCTACGTTGCTGTCAAGTGGAGTTAAGCTATGATCGTGAATTATTTAGGCGATTGCGACCTTGTTTCTCCCACTGTCAATTTATCTGTACTTTTGCTTTTTGTCGAGTTTGATATGTGTCAAGAATGATAAAGCCGAGACTGCGATGGTACGAGTTTAAAATGGGCCGAGATCACCCGATATATGTGAGAAACGAATGTTTTGAAACGACCAACTTCGCTTGATTCAAGTATTAAAATGATGAAGTAATAAGAATAAGATGTATATTAACTTCAAATCGTATGTGCTTTTTTGGCAATCGTTGATCTTCGTAAAAGTTACCGAAAGCTAATTTAAAATGGGAAGAGTGATGACGAATTGTAAACAGACTAATAGAACGGATTACATTTGTCAACATTGTTGCAAATATATGCATGCATTTGTTATTCTAACCATCAGATGGCCTCTTTGTGATGTATATCAGATCAATTATTACATAAAATGCGCATTTTAAATTTTCACGGTCGACATTTCATATTGCTTTAAATATTAACCATTAATTTAGTACAAGCATTATATTAACACAATTAAACACAATCGCATGCTAAATTTTAACTTGTGTATATACAGAATTGTAAGATTTTCATAAAAAGTGGCTATTTACCTTCCATACTACTTGGTCATTGTCTAAAATGTATTAACATATCTTTAGGTTCTTTTTTTTTTTGCAGGATATATGTTTCCGTAGCAACAATAATGTGTTCTAGATCAGACTCGTGCATGAAGATTGCATCCGTTATTACAAGTTGTGTAGGGACCTTAATGGCGGGATCTAATTTAGCATTTTGGTCCTACTCTTATACGCTAAAGAAGAAGTTCAACTACACACAAACAACGGGTAGGTTACAAAAGTAGTTTATTTCAAATTTGAAAATTACCTCTTGTTAGAGTTATTTCAAATTTAAACTTGAGTAATTGAAGGGAAATAGTATCATGCGACTTATTTTTGAATAACAAAGTTATCCAAATTAGATGAAGACATCTTATAATACTTTGCTATTTGGGGAATGTTGCCAGCAAATTTTAGGTCAAAATACTAGTTTTTTTTTCAGTTAAAACTTTACTTACTCATTAACTCATTTTAACTGTAGGAAAGTGGGTTTAACTTGCAAAAACTAGGATGAGCTACGGTAAAATCACAGGATGAATTTTATCTAGTTTTCCCAAGTATTAATGCGATTGTGGCGCAGTTAAACTAGGTTGATCCCTAGTTGATACAAATTCCGACGTAAAAACAAATCAATGAATTCAACAAACAATTTTCCTCTTGATGAACACTATCTATTCATATTTGTATTTAATACAGAAAAAAAAATGAGAAAAAAAAAATTAACTCATTGTTGTACATTGGTGTACTATGTCAGTGCAACCTAGTTCTCGGTTAAACCTTATTGTTCTTAGTTTAACCTAGTTTTCTCATTTCCTCGCATTATCTGAAGAACAACTTATGTAAAACTGCAGGAAACCAACATCTTGGTTCACTGAGAACAACTACGTTTACTGTGCCAAAAATGAGTGTTAATGTGATTTTGGTGAAGTTAAACATGGTTTATATGTAAGCTTACTTGTGTGTTTAAGGAGCAATTGTTGTCCATTGACAATCTATATATATCTAACATGTAATGTAATTAACAACATTTGATAGCAGTGTAAATCACCAAGGGTATAGTATGTAAACAAAAAGTGTTATAAAAAATATATCACAGGTGCTTTGACATGAGATTTATTTAAGGTTCATGTCTACACCACCAAAATGCGCCATAAAATATCCGACATTTAGAAAAAAACAAAAAATAGGTGAATTTTATTCATCTTCTCAGTTACCAATCAAAAGGTTAAGTAAAATATATTTGTTTAAAAATAATGAAAACTAGTAGGAATTTTATCAATATAACAGAAGACATTGTATTAATAACTAACAATGGACATTTTATTAACTGTACAGTATTTTTAATATGGCTGGCATTATATACTACAGCTGCTGTAAGTAAAATATTATCAAAACATTACTGTGAAACGTCCATTTAAGGTATTTTGGCAACATGCCAAGTTTGACAAATTTATATAAGGTCATTTACAACTTCATAACATTTACCATTGAACTGGTAATACTGAAATACCCCTTAACATTTTTTTTTCATAAACATTTATCATCAAGATACTTTCAGCAAAATCTTACAATGTCAAAATCATAGTGTTTCAAGAGTTATTTCCCCGAGTGTGTACATGAATCTTGTAATTTTTGTTGTGGAATACCTTTATAAGTGGATAAATATAATTACTGTAGTCTTTTTTAAGGATTACGTTATTTCGTTACAATTTTCTTTCAGTTGAAATGATAAGATCGGTAACTACTATAGCAACCTTTATGGGTCTTCCAGCAGGAATTTTGTTCGAGCGTGTAGGACCCAAATGGACGTCCTTGATCGCTCTTTGTTTGAGTTTATCCAGTTATTTATTCCTGTACACTACGACACTCATTCCAAGATTTTATCACTACGTTCCATGGTTACAGTGTCTGTACTTCGCTTTTTCAGGTATGTAGTGGTTTTCAAATGTACGCAGATATCTCAATTTGGTTTTTGTATAATTATATATTTTTGATAAACAGCTACTTTGGATGTAAGTAGTCAAAAACATAGATATGGCTGATACATAATCTATATATTTCAAATGTTTTTTTTTCTATAAATTGCAGAAAAAATTAACACAGTGAATATAAAAATCAGTATTGCTATTAAGAGCACGCACAACGAAATATTATTGATATGAAATCGAAAACATTAATGCATATCATTTCATTGTGACACAATTCAACGATGTCCGATTATACACATATTTGTGCTTGTCTATTTAATATTTTCCCGAATTTCCTATCTCCAAAGACTACCGCAAGTTTCTTATCAGTGAAGTACACTGCTTCTAATGTTTACTTCATTATGTCCACTATGAAGCAATGATACCGAAAGTTTATATAGCGTAATATCTAACAGAGCATTTTCAAAATTTTTTTAGGTCATTAATCGTCACGAGAAGATGTACACGAGGACGCAGTTTATAAGTCAACGGGGGTCCAAACAAAACAAATGAACAAGAGTGTCCTGTGCATCCATTTACCTCTAAAAACAACAAACATCGACAATTGCTTGTACGAATAATAAAACCAAAACATAACAAGATAATATACGCAAACATAATGAAGTCCTGAATGTTTAGAAACAATTGAGACTCATTTTAAAAAGATCCATTTTGAAATTGTGAACACAGTTTAAGCTGTAAACCACGGGCACTATTTTATTCATGCGGCAGCCGTCAAGACAGTTTACCCACCCCAGCGAGGGTGAAACAAAAGATGAATTGACCGCTTAACCCATATGAATTTTACATTAGCGCGATAAAGGTAAAAATGTATCGTGGTTAAATCTAATTGAAAAATGACATTTTAAAAGCAAGTAAGATATACCACAATACTTCTGAAGGACGGAAATTATTTTTGTATCGCAGATATGTTATCTAGTTATTATAAACATAATACCAAAGTTATAATGCTCAAGACGATATCGTTTCTGTCAATTAGACTTCATCAGTTGAGCTCCAATTTAAAAGTTATGTGTATTTTCTAAAGAGAACATTGTGGTGAATTTAAATGGTTAATACAAGGCCAAACAATATCTCTGAACTAGTTTAGCCGAAACGGTCTACCAGCAGCCACTAATAAAAATGCTGACTATCAATTAGCTTCATCAGAAAAGTTTTGAATTCTAAAGAGAAAGTTGGTAGAATCAGTGCCAAATATAAACGTATTTTAGTATTAGTGTGATGAAAACATGCTTGATTTTTATGATAATGTTCACATATATTTACAATTTCGATTGTAATGTACAGCAACCTCCTACTCAATGTATACTTTGACTGTGTCTGTGGGGAAATATTATACGATCATAAGTGTAAAACCCAGAAATATGACTCATAGAATGCCAAACTACGGACACACTGCCCTATGATCTTTAAAATACCAAATTTCACAGTTGAAAATTTCAGTGTTAAATAAATTACAAGAAAACAGAATAACGGTATAAAATGCACAGACACCGAATAAATAACCGCCAGGTGGACCAAGAGACTATATACAAATCTGGTGAACGTTGGGCACGGACATCCAGAAAATTCAAAGGTGATATAAGCTGTCTTTGATAAGTAAGCATCCTATAGAGGTTATACAAAAGCATGTATATTTTAGTTGATCAGCTGTCTTGGATAAGTAAGCATCCTATAGAGGTTATACAAAAGCATGTATATTTTAGTTGATCAGCTGTCTTGGATAAGTAAGCATCCTATAGAGGTTATACAAAAGCATGTATATTTTAGTTGATCAGCTGTCTTGGATAAGTAAGCATCCTATAGAGGTATACGAAATCATTTATTTTTTAGTTGATATATTGTATCTTTATTTCAGGGTTTGGCTCCGTTTGTATGGCTATACCATGTGTTAGAATCGGAATAGATAATATAAGTTCCAGGCACCGTGCAAAAGCAGTTGGATTATTTAATTCCTGTTATATGTCCGGACCGGCAATATTTTCTCTATTGTTTGGAACAGCTTTCGTTGGGGATCAGAATCATAACGTAGAAGAACAAAACTTGGGCGGTTTTTATATTATGATGGCTATAGTTTTTGTCATCGTTGGTCTTTTCTGTGTTTTCTTCTTGAGAGAATATACCGTGACGGACAACGGTGAATGTACAGAAGCAACAGCACTTATCTCGGATGACAACACACCATGTGACAATGTCACTGGGTTAAATTTAATACGTCGGTTAGATTTTCAATGTCTTTTTTGGGCTTGTTTATTCGCCTCAGGATCTCAAATGACGATACTTAACAACCAGGTAGTATGTATAAAGTCTTTTGGCTTTGAAAAGTATACAACTATTTTATCGACTATGTCGTCATTGCCAGGAATCATTTCCGGTTTAGTTGTTGGAGTTTTGTCTGATGCTCTTTTGAGCCATGTTTCGCGTTCTGTGTTTATTCTCGTTATGTGCATTGTTCAAACATTTGTCTTTATTGCAGCAATATTTTTCTCCTACAATTTGATTGTTTTGATAATTTTAATTCTAACTATGGGATTTGGAGATGGAGTGATATCATCGTTGACTTCGACCATACTTAGTGAATCCTATGGGATGATATATTTTGCAAGAAATTTTGGTTCTTTTATGATCGGTTTAGGGATGTGGATAATGGTCCTTCAGGGAATATTCGGATGGATCTACGAGAATGGTGTGTCTGGAACCAAAACAAATGATTGCTACGGTTTACATTGTTTCACTTGGAGTTTTGTAATTTGTGGTAGTCTGAGTTTTTTCAGTGTGTTTTTGACACTAGCACTTTTGTATCGTGACGTATTAAATAGGAAGCGTCAACTTAACCCGGATCAGGACACTTATAATCTGTGTAAGTCAGACGACAACTTTGTCTTAGATAATTTAAGCAAATAAAGTTGGGATTTTCTACCGCTTCTTAACATTTTTTACGAGAAGAAGTAAATGCCTATACAATATTCTAAAAAATTACCAAACAAATCAGATAAAAAAGAATTACGTTATCTTGCTTTCCTCGAAATATATATATGTATCACTCCACACAATAGAACATTTACTATGAACCATGGATAAAAAATGATGCTATGTGCGTAAACAAATCATTCATCAGACAAAATGACCATGTTTATCATTGTCACAATACAGTTCTAAATTTAAAAAGATTATATAGCACAAAAAAATTATTATAAAGACCTTGTTGTTTACAATTGATGCAAATTATGCATTTAACTAAGCGTTCCAGTCATTGCACCTAACATTGCTTATCCATTATAACTATAGGCATTAAATCTTATTTGCATTATTACTATTGGTAGAAGTATTGATCTATTTTGTATCGATTTGAAGAATGATAACATAAAAATGTAAAACCATCGGATATATATCTGTGTTAACTTATAACGGGTAAATACAACTAAATGTTTACCTGTAAATCAAGGTCACACTACAGCGATATATATGTGATAACTTATAATGGGTAAATACAACCAAATGTTCCCCTCTAAAGCAAGGTCACACTACAGCGATATATATGTGCTTACTTATAATGGGTAAATACAACCAAATGTTCCCCTCTAAAGCAAGGTCACACTACAGCGATATATATATGTGCTTACTTATTATGGGTAAATACAACCAAATGTTCCCCTCTAAAGCAAGGTCACACTATATATATATATATATATATATATATATATATATATATATATATATATATATATATATATATATATATATATATATATATATATATATATATATATATAGTCAAACTTGTTTATAAAGACCGCTCAGGGGAAATTACATAAACGGTCTTTATAGACAGGTGGTCTTTATATAAAGGGTCACATGAGGTATGAAATCCAAGGTATCGGAGATGACTTTTTATTATTTCCAACTACAAATTGTATTTATTTACTAAAGGGATTTTCCTAACTCCAGGGTCTGAAAAATTGGCAAATATTCATTTTTTTAAAAAATTATAAATTGGGAATTTTTGCATCTTTTTGGAAAAATACAAGCCATTTTTGCATTGGGAAGGGTCCTGTAACCATACCAAAAATAGTCATAGAAAATCCCTGTAGCTAATACATGCATAACAGGTAAATAATGAAAAAAAAAATAACAATGAAATAATTTAATGTTTTAAATAATTTAAATTAATTTATTATGTTATTGAATTATACGTGTACATCGAGGATACAGTACATTATTAAAACCGAAACAAATATCTAAAATGTGCTCAAAGTCGGTGGTCTGTGTTGTTAAGTCACACGAGTCAGAAGTGTAAGAATGTACAGAAAAATGAAGATGGTTGAATTTTATTTAATTATCATTTTATTAGACGTAATCCAATGCTACGAGCGCCGGCAATTTTAATCTTTGGATTGAGATGTTGACTTGCTAATCAAGTGATGTTCGATTAGTTACAGCATTCCAAAATACGAGAAAACAAATCATCAATCATTCAGCGATGATATTTAAATGCTGCTGTTTGTAAAAACACCTTGTCACAAAGTGTGTCCTTTCTGAATTTTTTTTCTTTTAAGTCTTAAGTCTGTCGCCGATTAAGTAATCATCACCGGAAACTTTGGTCATAAATTGATGATCGAAAACAAAACATCTATCAGTCAGCGATGATTGTTAGTTCCTGGTTGTAATAACACCCTGTCATAAAGCACGTCCGAGTGCCTAATTACTACCCGGGACGTTAATTGACACCTCCAGGTGTGTTGTGACTGTTACAGCATCGTGTATTGCGCCATGTTGTTGATTAAGTCTCGAATTGTCCCGCGAGGATTATTTACGAGTTGTCTCCCTTCCAAGAGTAGTAAGTGTATAAGCAGTCACTATACGCAAGTAGGACAACCACCGGCGGACAAAATACAGCGGTCGCCGGTTGCGTAATGCAGGTGGTCGCTATATTGGGGGCAAATAAATAGTAATTCTCAAGGGTCAGTCCAAATACGGTCGTTATGGACAGGAAGTCGTTATATGAGGGGGGTCGCTAAGGCAGGTTTGACTATATATGTATATATAAATTCATAATTTGCAGTATAATCAGCTAAATTTTAAACAAGCAAGGTCATTATAATCCATTTGTGATTTATAATTTTTATAAATTTAGCAGTGCGACAATTATTAACTTGATTATTGAGCACATTGGCATATAAACATAAAATTAATATAAAAAAATACAGAATAATGCAGGTTAAATGACTACGTGCGTTTGAAGTATCAGTACATTTTGCATGATTTTGTTTGGAAATGAACAAAATAAATACTTTTTGACTTTTTATTTTATTTTTTTTATTAAATTTTTTAACATATAAATAAGTACATACATAGGCGTACACATAAGACAGAGGCAACTTTCACACACACTTTTGCGCAGCTTATATATTATATGTATATGTTTTGTAATGTTGGCTATCAACAAGAATATAATGATATTATGTGCACTGTCATTTTTTAAAGCATATTACTTGTAAACATTTCTTAAATATGTAGATAACAATATACATTCTGTAGATAAGTGGATCAGTGATCACCCAAGGGCTATAGAAAATGTTTGCCATCTACTGTTAAAAAGTTCACTTCTATTACTTTTTGTGTATATCATTTTTCTATCATATAAAAATGTTTAAGTTTATTTTTAAAAGGCGCTAGCTCAGGTTTCCTTTTCTGAATTTTCATCGAAAAAATGATTTGGTTTGCTAAAATCTAAGCTAAATTAACAGGGTTACTGTAATTTCCACAGAGTTTGTTACCAAGCGTTATGATATCTTTATCCGAATTAACATATAATTGACAATATGTATCCAGCCAGGCAAATAGCTCTCTCCAAAAGGAATTTCTTATGTTACATGTTAAAAACAAATAAAGAAGACTTTCTTGAGAGTTCTCCATTTTCTATACATTCCTTAAATGATCTAAATAAGAAGAATTTTAAGTCTGGCCAAAAAAAAATTTAAAAATTCAGACGAAAAACCATCTGGGCCAGGGCTTTTATCATTTTTAAGAGAACTAACCCCCTTTCCTATTTCTGAGATGTCTAATGGTTTTTCTAGTTCTATTCTGTCTTCAGTCCTATTTTTATTTACTTGGAAATTTAGATTTCATCTAGATTTACATTTTCTAAGTAGTGATCTTAATTGTTATATAGGTTTTCATAAAACAATTTTATCTCATTCAATATATCTTTTTGGTTAGTTAGGCAGGACCCATCATCTTTTATTTTCTTAATTATGTTTTTATTTGTGTAATTCCCTTTTTCTAATGCCGAGAAATACTTTGTAGATTTTTCACCATGTTCTATCCATCTACATTTAGTTCTAAGGAAAAGTACATTAAGCTCATGTTGTCTGTTTGAAGTTCATATTTTAATTCTTCAAGTGCATTATATAGATCATTATATGTATTGTTATTTTTATTTATCTCTTCCTGTAAGTTCTTAATTTTATTTTCAAGATCTAGTTTATGTTTAATTTTGTTACGTTTTTTATCAGCTGTAAATGGTATAGTCATTGCCCGTATTTTCATTAGAAGTATATCAAAGAATAACTGATCATTTATAGTAAAGTTTAAATCCATTTCATCAATTTGATCTAAGTTTAGGCTGTTATAAACTGGGACAGCATATTCAAATTTAGTGTGTAGAATTATATTTATATAGCCTATCCTTCAAGAGTGAATTATTGAATTTCCAAAATCCTTTCCCATTTTCAAAATTGGATATTTTAATTTCAAAATATATCAAAGAATGATCTGTCCTATAGCCAGGTAATATTTGTGTTTTCTCTATAATGTTTAGACGTGGTTTAGAGACAAGGAAAAACTCAAGTCTAGCTTTTTTTATTGGATTTTTACGAAACCAAGTAAACATTTTTGAATTAGGGTTTTGTATTCTCCACGGATATACTACTTCAATGTTTATAATAATATAGTTCCCATCCTTATCTATGACACATTCCAATAGCTTATATTCAAAATTATTATTGAACAATATTGATAGCCCCCTTGAATTACTAGTGCCATAACTTGATACAACATCATTTCCCCATTGCATTCGAATATTTTTCACCATATTATCTGAGAAGTGGGTATCTTGAATACAGCAAATAGATGCAGATTTCTCTCTCAAATATCCAAAACATCTTTCCTCTTACTTAAATTCCCTAGGCCCCTACAATTCATTGATACAATTTTAAACTTATTACAGGTAGGCATATTTATGCAATTGGTACACAAGTGTAATGACAGGCAAATAGTACAACAAAGTTTGTTCGAAGTTTAAGCATCCTCTCACACAGCAAACACACATGGACAAGTACAAACATAAAAAAAAACATCGTAAATACATACATACTTTTGGACCACATTATTCAAGATGGATTAAACGGCGTTGGGCTAGGTCTGGGATCATTGTTATATAAAGAGTGTAAAATAAGTAAATAAACAGATCTAATAGATCAGACCGATCGCCCCTTCTATCGTATTTTACGGAGAACAATAATCTTGAACTATTTTATGGGTGCCTGCGCTATCGTTTCTAAATAGATACAAAAAAAATTATCATTAAGTAGTGTAACCATGTATGACATGCATGTATGATAAGTAAAACACTCACTTTTCAAGTTCTAAAAGTGCCGAGCTGGCGATTATCATTATTCACTTATTGTCAGGAAGTCGTTGTATTAAAGATAACGCAGGAAATCCATAGCGGACTTGATGAATTCCGTGACAGACAAACAATTAACTGATTTCTACTGAAACGTCGTGGGTATGCTTCCCACCGAATGTCCTCGACGCCTCAACAGAAACTACCGATAAACATACGATTTTATTGCGGAAACTATACCAGTTTATATGATAATTTACATTTCTTGGGAAAGGAGATTGATAAACAAGGCCTTCTGAAGTGAGTAAAAGGGAAAACTAATACATGTACTAATAGACTCTAGTAATAATGTTGAGTGTGTCACGAAACTAATAACTAAACTTTCCATAAACAAAACAAAGGTCTATATGGAGTATTTAAAACGGAATTCACATCCATATTTTTTCCGCAATATTCTTACAAACATAGGCCTATTACTGCTAATTGTCTTGTTACTCATCTCATTTCATATAAACATGAAAACTTACTAACATAGAATGGTGATGACGTTAATTCTTGGTAATAATTTGTTTGTTGATTTAGAGATATTATTTGGCCTTGTATGATACCACTTTATCTTAGAAAATACACATACTTTTCAAACTGGAGCTCAACTGATGAAGTCTAATTGACAGAAACAATATCGTCTTGAGCATTATAACTTTGGTATTATGTTTATAATATTTATAACCACTAGGTCGTTGCCACTGCTGGTGGACCGTTTGAGTACCCGAGGGTATACATAAACCTAGTACCTGGTATTTCGGTACCAGCTGTTCATCTTATACTAAAGTAATATTTGGCACTGTTAACACTATTTAAATTAGAAAATTGTCTAAAGCTAAGATAGTCAATTTTTTTACAGTGGTTACTCTTAGACGGATTTCGGCTATACTTTTAGAGATATTATTTGGCCTTGTATGATACCACTTTATCTTTAGAAAATACACATACTTTTCAAATTGGAGCTCAACTGATGAAGTCTAATTGACAGAAACGATATCGTCTTGAGCATTATAACTTTGGTATTATGTTTATAATATTTATAACCACTAGGTCGTTGCCACTGCTGGTGGACCGTTTGAGTCCCCGAGGTATACATAAACCTAGTACCTGGCATTTCGGTATCAGCTGTTCATATTATACTAAAGTAATATTTGGCACTGTTAACACTATTTAAATTAGAAAATTGTCTAAGGCTAAGATAGTCATTTTTTTACAGTGGTTACTCTTAGACGGATTTCGGCTATACTTTTAGAGATATTATTTGGCCTTGTATGATACCACTTTATCTTTAGAAAATACACATACTTTTCAAATTGGAGCTCAACTGATGAAGCCTAATTGACAGAAACGATATCGTCTTGAGCATTATAACTTTGGTATTATGTTTATAATATTTATAACCAGTAGGTCGTTGCCACTGTTGGTGGACCGTTTGAGTCCCCGAGGGTATACATTAACCTAGTACCTGGTATTTCGGTACCAGCTGTTCATCTTATACTAAAGTAATATTTGGCACTGTTAACACTATTTAAATTAGAAAATTGTCTAAAGCTAAGATAGTCATTTTTTTACAGTGGTTACTCTTAGACGGATTTCGGCTATACTTTTAGAGATATTATTTGGCCTTGTATTATACCACTTTATCTTTAGAAAATACACATAGCTCAACTGATGAAGTCTAATTGACAGAAACGATATCGTCTTGAGCATTATAACTTTGGTATTATGTTTATAATATTTATAACCACTAGGTCGTTGCCACTGCTGGTGGACCGTTTGAGTCCCCGAGGGTATACATAAACCTAGTACCTGGTATTTCGGTACCAGCTGTTCATCTTATACTCAAGTAATATTTGGCACTGTTAACACTATTTCAATAAGAAAATTGTCTAAAGCTAAGATAGTCATGTTTTTACAGTGGTTACTCTTAGACGGATTTCGGCTATACTTTTAGAGATATTGGCCTTGTATGATACTACTTTATCTTTAGAAAATACACATACATTTCAAATTGGAGCTCAACTGATGAAGTCTAATTGACAGAAACGATATCGTCTTGAGCATTATAACTTTGGTATTATGTTTATAATATTGATTAATAATGATCTATTGATAACTTGTAATTATTAACAAAATATATATACACAATATAACCCTAGTAGTATTGAGTCAGTTCAAAGTATCCAATGGTTATTGAACAAATGAGTCGCAATAATTTATCAAGAGGTATTATTTCATAATTTATATTTTCACCACATTTGACCCGTTCATCGAACTAGAAAGGTTCCCATGGAACATTTGCATCGGATGTTGCATGCCAGCAGAGTGCGCTGACTCCTTCCGGACACCTGGTCCTATCTCATTTGGGATTCGCAATTGTTCTTCATGTAAGACTATTTGCACATCTAATTCGTTGTGTTCTAATGGACTTGAGTTTCGATTATTAATTGGTACTTATCATTTTGATTTACTTTACTTTTTAGTTTTCTATGGATCAATATCACAATGTATCAATCATTGTTAATTTACCTTAGTAATGTTGGTCTAATACAACCAAGCAATATCTGAGATTTTTTATATTCTTATTGTAGCAACATTCTTTTCCAAAAACCATATTTTAGCTTTGGGAATCGGAGATGGAGTTAACTTTCATTGACTTGATCGATAATGAGTGAATCCTACGGAATGTAATACTTTGCTAGGAATTATTGAGCGTTCATGATTGGTATTGGATTATAGAAAATGGTTATCCAGGAGATATTTGGCTTGGTCTACGTGAATGGCATATATGAATCCAACGAAGTGGAATGTTTCGGATTACATTGTTTTATATGTTATATGTTATGTGTGCACTTCTGAGTTTTTGCTTCGTATTGCTATGGTGCTTTTGCGCTGCGGTGTATCCACAAGGTCACATCTACATAATAGAGATATGTATAAATTATGCACATTTAAAAAGAAACTGGGCTCGGTTGACTTTTAGAAGTAAAATGATATTATATTTTTGATCAGAGGTCCTTGTTTGTCTACTGTGTACAATATTTGTATCAAGTAATCTGGATTTATTAACAATTACCCTATTGATGCCTGGATTTGTATTCATTAAGCGTTAAATTTCTGGCACACCAGTACGAGAGAGTCAGAATTATGATTTTTTGCTTAATTAGAAACATTAAAATTAATTTGAGTATGAGGTTATGAGGTTACTGTCATACAATATGGAGACTGGTAATCGCTTGCAAAATAGATGTATTGATGGTCGACAATATCATAATACCAAATATCTAGATGCATTTTAGCAGCGTACAAGTTTTTATACGAAACTATTACAAAATGTGCATAATTGTGTTGAAACATTTCCAATACATCTTTGTTAAAAGGTCATTAGCTGTGTCTTTTTTCAATTTTTGTTTTCCTTTTTTAATTCTTAGATTGTTATAATAACACAAATATATATATATATATATATATATATATATATATATACAGGCATACAAATTCTTAATTCTTAATATGTGTTATTATACATCAAGTACAAGAAGTAAGAGTAGAAATAAAATATCGAAATATTTTTGTAAACATAGATAATACCCCTTTAATAGATAGAGAGACAGTGAAAGAAGGAAACAAGTGGATATGTTTGTCACATGGGCGAAAGGCTCGGGTGACCTACATCTATTACTAGCATCTTTTGTATTTGGCAGGAACTACCTCCATACATTAAGCTACATATTATTTGGGAATGGAAACGGGCTATTTTCCATAGAGGATTCAAAAGGGATCTTTAAAAATCTTCAAAGTAAACAAATAGTATCAGGTATTGATAACTTACACAATTTATACCTCTGCATTGTTGTCCAGGCTAGCGTCATTAAGGCCCATTGGGCATCTTCTTGTTCGTTAATCTCGTTTAAGATTTGTAAATATTTCATATTAAATGGCACATCATAAAGAGAGGTCAGAATTATAACCTTTGCTTAACTAGATCCAATCAAACTAGTTTGGGTCTGATTCCACGTGATTAAGATAACACAAAGTGAACACTGGTTATCGCTGGCAAAAGAAATATATTGAAGGTCGATCATATCACAATAGCAAATATCTAGATGCTTTTAACAGTACAAATGAGTTATTAAATGGAATTACTACAAAATGTACATAGTTGTATTAAATTTTCAATCTGCCCCGGGTTCACGAACGCGCGCCAAACATTTCAAACCTTTTATCAAATACACTAATATTTTCTAGATTTCAGTACTGAAGTTCTGGTCACTGTTTTGTGATATAACAGGTCTTACTCTCCTAAGAGTTTCCATGATTTGAAATATTGTAAACATAATACCAAAGATATAATGCTTGGGACGATCATTTCTGTTAATTAGACTTCATCAGTTCTAGTTTATAAAGATGCACATTTTCTGACGTTAAATGGGTTTCACACAAGACCAATTAACAAATCCAAAAGTATAGTAAATCCCGAGAAAAAAGGAGTATATTACATGTCCGGAAGAATACATACATACATAGAAGAATACATCTCCGATTATTTATCATTAAACATCCTATCAATTATGAAGACATGGAAATAAACATTCATTAAATGCGTTGTCTATATTTTACATTACGAACCAAATAAATAATTTTGATGTTTTTATTTCGATTACGTACAACTATGAAACATTTACATTCAACTAACCTGCCTACAGTGATCTAGTGATAGTGGTCAAGTGGTAGTAGTCTAGTGGTAATGGTCTAGTGTTAGTGGTCTAGTTGTATTGGTAGTGGTTTAGTGGTAGTGGTCTAGTGGAAGTGGCCTCTTGGTAGTAGTCTAATGGTAGAGGCAGTAGTCTAGTGGTAGTTGTTTTACGCTATTGGTGGTCTAGTGATAGTTGTCTCATGATTTTGATCTAGTGGTAGATGCTCGTGGTAGTGGTCGAGTGCTAGTGGTCTAATGATAGTGGTCTAGGTGTAAAAGCCTAGTGGTAGTGATAATGGTCTAATGGTAACAATAGTCTCGTGGTAGGTACCTAGTGGCAGTTGTCTAGTGGTAGTTGTTTAGCTGTGGTGGTAGGTATTTAATTGTAGTGGTGTAGTGGCAGTGGTCTCGTGTTCCTTGTCTAGTGGTAGTTGTGGTAATGGTCTAGTGATTGTGGTCTAGTGGTTGTGGTCTCGTGGTAGTTGTAACATAGTAGTTGTCTGGTGGTATTGGTAGTGGTCTAGTGGAGTAGGTGTAGTAGTAGTGGTCTACTGGTAGTTGTTTTGTGATAATTGTTTTCTGGTATTGGTCGTGATCTAGAGGCACTGGTCTAGTGGTAGTGGTTTAGTGTCAGTGGTATAGTAGATAGTGGTCTTCTGGTAGTGGTTTATTGGTAGTGGTTGTGTGGTAGTGTTCAAGTGGTAGTGGTCTAATGGTAGCAGTGGTATAGTGGTAGATGTCTCGTGGTAGTGGTGAAGTGGTAAAAGTAGCGTGAACTGCATTGACGTCAGTCTGTATCACAAGTCAAGACGTGTGGCAAATCAATTACAGAATCTTACATGTGTGTGGAATGGATACGGAATCCAAGAGTAGTAACAATCCCATGGTGCCCCGCGGATTTGCCTTTCAGATTCTTACCACAAGGGTGGAGATTCCCCTTCCAGTTATTCAAGCAGATGTTTATGCACGTAAATTTTTAATCTGACGCAAGGTATATTGCACTGCATTTTCATCACATAGTGCCTGTAGCTTCTCTACATCTTATGTTTGGACGGAGGAATTGTGGCTAGTTTAAACGGTAGATAACCTGTCCAAGGTGGGAGAAATATATTTCTATATTTCAGTACACATGTATGTTTAAAATTCATGAGGAAATGTAAAACATCTATAAAACAAAGCGATTCCATTGTCCTTTATTAGTCTGATATTGAGAACACAAGTACGTTCTATAAGTACAACAGATTTTCTACTGATTAAGAAGTGATCATGAACTTGTGTAACACAATATCTTCAAAATGAATGAAATATTAAATGAAATATGTCGTACACTGTTAATATTTACAATGATGTTACATATTGTGTTGTAGTTGACAAGCTGAGATATCACGTCCATTGTATATTGATATATCGATGTATGTATCCTTGAATATGGAAATTATTAAACGTCATATGACTTACTGGATAAAGGGCCATGTAACCTATAACCATTACCTTGTGCCCGTCGTCCGTGTGTCGTTTTCAAGCGTCAGGCATATATAATATAAAACATAATATGAAATTTCAACATTGAGATTGTCAAGCTTTACGGTCAACCAACATTTCGGCTGTTACTATAAATAGAACAAATAGATATATACTTAGGTGGTTGATACGGGTATAAATTATAGATAAATTCTTACCAGGTTCATATTCTGTTGAGATTAAAATCCATAACAACACACAACAACTAACCAACAAAACAAAATCATTCTAGTACTTCAATATCAGTTATGTATATCAGGTGACTATATTTTACAAAAGTGTTCAAGAATAACGCATGCTGCAAAACCTAGTTTTTTCAGTTAATGCAAGTTCGTGATTTTGGCGTCGCAATTTATATTTCCTGGATGCAATCCTACAAACGTATTCCTTTATAAAAAATAAAGGATGTTATGAAAACTTGTTTTTTTCTCCAGTTAAACGTAATTTCTCTCATATTAACATAAGTTTAACTGAGAAAATTCAAAATTTGAATTCAAATGTTGTTTTACACCACACCCAACAAACCAGTGAAATGGAGTTGAAAACCCGATAACAATGTACCCAGTTTACTAAAAAAAACTGAATGTGGTTTTGACGTACCATGTATGTGCGCTAGAAAATACAATATTTTTATTTTTCGGGGTAAACTATTTATTTTAGTGGTACTACTGTATATTACTAGTCAATGGAGCATTAACAAAACCTATGATGATTGATATATTTTATATTTATAATCAAAATTTGCATATTTACACGATATAGTGGCAAACTTACGTCATCTATACCATACTGCCGTACCGAAAACAAAATCACGCATTTTTCGAAGTCCTCTTCAGGGAACTGATATATATCATCTCGGGATTTATCGGCTTCAGCCTCCATATTGAAATTTAATGGGTGTCCAGTAACATCAAGAGTGATAATTGACATAGATACAAATGTAATTGTTAAGGTGTGGTATGATTGTGGTAAAATTCATAACACAGGCAAGATTTGGGTAATGGACTAATATAACATGTGGTATAATTGTATCATAGAATAATCTTCCTGCATGGTTTCGTAAAATAACATTAATGAGTTTAGTTTAGTTTATCTCGATTAAATCTTGTTTACCCTCAAATTTACCTAGTTTTTATCAGTAATGCACAATAACTTGAGAAAACCTAAGTTTAACTGCGTCAATATAGCCAAAATAGTCAAATCTAGTTTTTTCTTGTGAAAAAAAACTAGTTTATTTGAGAAAAACTAAGATTATTTGCACCAAAACCATTTTATAAGTACAATGTATTAATGTTTTACGCCATTGGATCCACATTGCGACGACAAAACCGCATTAATGAGTGTTGAAACAGTTCATTTCATTTTGTTCTCGTAATTTGTATTATCTGGAGTTTGTCATCATTGTGATTTCACTTAAACCTACATACATAGTATTTTTCAGTATCTGGCGAAGAACTGTTTAACTGACACAAACTAGATAGTACGGATTCCATGTCGAGCGGTCACAGCAAAATGATATGCAAGTTATCAATTGGATAAAACGTTTTGTTTTCAGTACAAAAAATAATGAAGAGAGTGTTAAATAGATTAAGATTAATTTTCAGTTCTTCTTCTCATCAATTTTCCCCTGAAGTAAACCTAAGTTAAAAATCACAGAACACATACTTAACACTGTCGCCATTATAAAGCTCCATGTAAAACAATGCAGACCTGTACAGTCTGTTGACCCTTTGATATCAATACTGCTATCATAAATCCATCCAAATATTTCTTGAATAACTAATCCACCAAACGCATTACCAAGCATTATACACCCCCAATTGCGTGCAAAATACTGCATGCCATAAATCTCGCTAACCATTGTTGGCGTTAAACACCAAAGTGCCCCATTTGCAAGTCCGATTATGATGTCTAAAATCGTAAAAACAGTCATGTTATTTGCGAAAAAGACTGAAATCAACAAAATGATAGTTTGAATCGTGTTAAACCCCAGCAATACAGCTGATCTAGGTACTTTTTCCACGATAGCATCGGAAAAAAATCCAGCGAACAATTTGGACACAACCCCTGCTATAGGATTCATTGTTGTGAAAAAAGTTGTATAGTTCTCTAAATCATATGACTTTAGATACGTTCCCTGGTTGTTTTGAAACATCAGTTGAAGTCCTGCACAGAATATAAAGCACCAGAAAAGGTAGTGAAAATCGAAACGGAAAAATAACTGTTTTCCTGTTACGGATACTCTCTTTGAATTTACAGGTAGATTATTGCTGTTTTCGATGCCACTGTAGTTATTTGCTTGAACATTTATTTCATCATCCATTTCACTAACATCAATCGAAACTTCTCGTAAGAAAAACATCCCAAGGAACCCAGATACAACGAAAACAATAGCGGACATAAAATAAAAACCACCAAGATTTTGATTTTGCTCGTCTTTTGTGTGTCCTTTCACATACACCGTCCCATATAGTGATGCAAACAATGCAGGTCCCGCACTGAAGGAGGCATCCAAAAGAGCCACGACTTTTCCTCTATGCTTAGGGTGAAAATTGTTCATACCCGTCCTTAGACTGGCCATATACATAAAATTAGCACCAAATCCTGAAAAATAAAAAGATGATTTATATCAACTACGTATGAAGCTGTCTTTTACAGCTGTTATACTATTATATTTACAATAACTACACATGAAGCTATCTTTTATAGGCTGTTATACTTCTATTTAGATTTTAGATACTGTTTTCGTGACCTAAATATATTGAGACATACAAAATGATGCTTCTAATACCAGTGCTGTAATGGCATTGTAGCACTGATACAAATGCTAACATGACACGGTGGGATTCAGTGCTGAAATGACACATCAATGTTAAATAACCTGGTAGAACTGATAATAATGACACAGTAGGACTGATACCAATGTTTAATGACTTAGTAGGACTGATACTAATTCTGCAATGACTTGGTAGGACTGATACCAATGTTTAATGACTTGGTAGGACTGATACCAATGTTTAATGACTTGGTAGGACTGATACTAATTCTGCAATGACTTGGTAGGACTGATACCAATGTTTAATGACTTGGTAGGACTGATACCAATGTTTAATGACTTGGTAGGACTGATACCAATGTTTAATGACTTGGTAGGACTGATACCAATGTTTTAATGACCTGGTAGAACTGATACAAATTCTGCAATGACACGGTAGTATTCATACCAATCCTGAAAATGTACAGTAGTATTGACACCAATGCTAACATGACACGATATGACTGACACAAATACTTAAATGACACGGCACAACTGATAATGATGCTAAAATGATGCTGTGGAACTGATATCAATGCTGATATGACACGGTAAGATTGATACCAATGCTGACATAACACAGATGAACTGACACCAATGCTGACGTGACACGGTTGGACTGACACCAATGCTAACTTTACACTTTAGGACTCAGCACTGAAATGGAACGGTAGGACTGATACCAATGTCGTAATGTCACGGTATGCCTGATACCAATGTTTAATGCCTTGGTAGCACAGATACCAATTCTGCAATGACACTGTAGTATCCATATCAATCCTGAAAAGGTACAGTATGATTGACACCACTGCTAACATTACACGGTATGACTGACACGGCACAACCGATACCGATGCTGAAATGATATGGTAGGACTGATACAAATGCTGAAATGATATGGTAGGAATGATACCAATGCTGACAAGACACGGTAGGACTGATACCAATGCTGACATGACACGGTAGGACTGATACCAATGCTGACATGACACGGTAGGACTGATACCAATGCCGTAATGTTACAGTAGTACTGAAATGACACGGTAGGACTGATACCAATGCCGTAATGTTACAGTAGTACTGAAATGACACTGTAGGACTGATACCAATGCTGACATTACAAAGTAGGGCCTACACCAATGCCTAAATGACAAATTAAGACTGATACCAATTATGTAATGGCAGAGTAAGATTAATACCAATGCTGAAAACACGGCAGAGCTAATGCCAATGATGATATTATACGGTAGGACTGATGCAAATGCTGACATAACACGGTAAAACTAATACCAATGTTGAAATAACACGGTAAGACTAATATCAATGCTGACACAACATGGTAAGACTAATACAAATGTTGACATAACACGGTAAGACTAATACCAATGCTGACATAACACGGTAAGACTAATACCAATGCTGACATAACACGGTTAAACTTATATTAATGCTGACACAACATGGTAAGACTAATACAAATGTTGACATAACACGGTAAGACTAATACCAATGCTGACATAACACGGTAAGACTAATACCAATGCTGACACAACATGGTAAGACTAATACCAATGTTGACATAACACGGTAAGACTAATACCAATGCTGACTTAACATGGTAAGACTAATACCAATATTGACATAACGCGGTAAGACTAATACCGATGCTGACATGACACGGTAAGACTAATACCAATGCTGACTTAACATGGTAAGATTAATACCAATGTTGACATAACGCGGTAAGACTAATACCAATGCTGACTTAACATGGTAAGACTAATATCAATGTTGACATAACATGGTAGGATTAATACCAATAATGAAATGTCACAATAAGTCTATTACCAGTGGTGAAATGACACCTCCAAATGTAGTACATGTCGTAGAAATAACATTATGAAGATAACTATTATTTACATTACTCCAGTCAAACTGACAAATGGTTCAGATATATACTATTTTGTCAGATGATACTTGCCAGACTTATTCTTACCGGAAATGAAAAAGTAAATATACTGCAGCCATGCCTTGGAGTGGTAATATGTCTGCATTAATGTTGTACTGTACAATAGCATAAATCCAAGTGCAGCAATTAGAAGAGCTACCAAAGATGTCCATCTTGCACCAAATCGTTCACACATCATTCCAGCAGGGAAACCAAGTGAAATCCCAAAATTAGACATTGATCCCATCAGTTCAACTACAAAAAAGAGCACAGATTCAGTGTTACTATGTTTCAAATTATGTTTACTTCTTTTGTGTACAGTTTCACAAACGTAGTTATACATGTATAAATGGAGAGAGAGAGAGAGAGAGAGAGAGAGAGAGAGAGAGAGAGAGAGAGAGAGAGAGAAACAAACAGAGGGAAAGAGGAGAGATGTTGAAACATAAAGTGACACTGATAGTGACAGAGCCATAAAGAAAGAACCAAAAAGAAAGTTCAGAACTGTAATATATTTGACTTTAATCAAACTCAAATATGTAAATACAGTTATTTCCCTTTGTTTGTACATGGGATTTACCCCCCTTATCTGTACCTCGTGGCTGAGCAGCCATCTTTTAAATACACGTTAATCACACTGGGCGTGTTCTTTTGTTTCTAAGGCTCACCAGTGCCTCTGTGGTTTAATCACCAGATATTACATAGTGTCAGAAGATAACGGATAGGAACCTTGTCGACGATACCATTCGAACACCCGCTACTAGACTGGGCTGCAGGTGATTTGTATCAGGAGTGGCAAAGATTTCAACAACATGTGGGATTCATGTTTAGAGCACCACTCGCTAAAGCCGATAACAAAACTAAAGCAGGTTGGATTGCCCTCTGGATAGGACAAAGTGTAGGGAAGTTTTAAAAACTTTACAATTTGAAAATGACGAAGAGGAGAAGCCTGATAATATACTTGAAGAACTTGAAAATTACGTACGTCCCAAGAAAAATAAGCTGGCTAGATTCAAGTTACACCAGAGAACGCAAAACGAGTCAGAAACCTTTGATAATTTTGTTAAAGATTTAAAGATTCAAAATGGATTGCGATTATGCAGATCGTGACGATGTGCTCATTGACCCAATTATTTTTGGCGTTCGTCATAAGAAAGTTAAAAAAAGACTTCTCGAACAAGGTCAGGATGTAAAACTTAACAAAGCTATCGAAATAGGCCAACAATTTGAATTATCCCAAGCTCAGGTTGAATTTATGGGAGGAGAAGAGATAATGAAAATATCACATGTGAACAAATCTAACGGTCATAAGAGTCGGAAAGTGGCAGACACCACTCAGACTTCAGGTCATAGGTCAACAATTCGTGGTCACCGTAATTTACACGCAAACAACATACAAGTAACTTGTAAGAATTGTGGTACTCAGCACAAACATGGAAGTTGTCCAGCTTGGGGAACAAAGTGTAACTATTGTAAAAAGTATAATCATTGGAAGAAAGTGTGTCACAAAAGGCTTAAAAACAAGAAAGTTAATAGTGTTCATGTAGACCCGAGTCTGATTCAGATATGGAGATACAGGATGACAATCTTCTCACTATCAGCACAGTAGTAAATGTTGACTCAACATATTCTCAATATTCTATTAGTTCTGTACAGGAGGACACGTGGGTAAATCCCGTTAACATAGCAAGCCAAACAGTTCTATGTATAAAAGACAATGGGGCAAAGACCAGTATCTTAACTTTAAACCAGGTCAGAAACCTGAAAGGATGTCAACTAGAAAAATCAAATAAAACTCTGAAGTCATTCAGTAACCATAAGATCACACCAGTAGGATGTGTAAGACTACCAGTGAAACATGGCAAACATGAGACTAATATTCATTTTGAAGTTGTAGACTTACAGCAGGAGAATATTATCAGTGGTGACTCAGCAATGGGACTAGGACTTATAGAAGTCCCATTACAGCAGCACACACAAGTGTCGACAGTGTTAAATCCATGTGGAGCAGTAAATGTGGAAAATGAACTCTGTAGAGATTTTCACGATCTAGCGAAAACCACAGTAACGTTACAGTCTCAGCATTGATGACTCAGTACAAGAAGTTGTTCACCCAGTAAGAAAACTGCCAGCTGCAGTCAAGCCAAGAGCGATAGAGAAATTACAGGAGATGGAAATCAATGGATATATCACAAATGTTGATAAGTCTACAGAATGGGTCAGCTGTATGGCTGTCAGTCTAAAAAGAGACAAACTGAGAATTTGTATAGACCCTAGGGATCTAAATAAAGCAATCAAGAGGGAACACCATCCCATGAAAACTATAGAATAAGTTATCTCGTATTCGAAAACTTAAAGGGACTGTGAAAACACGTTATCCCTCTGTATTTAATGATCCAGAAGTAGTAACTAAACTGGATAGGTTACATGACCAATATGTACTGGTACCAGCAGACAAAGCCTCAAATAATATAGTTTTTATTTGTAAGGCACATTACTATAATTGTTTATTAGAAGAACTTGGTTTTAATACGAATTCTGGAAATCCTACATACACACGTAGCTCACTTTCAAAGGACGAGATCCTTCAAAATCACGTGTCCGTATTACGCTCATTTGATATACCTACAACTGATACCGATTTCGAGCTACCACATTTATACTGGATACCTAAACTTCATAAAACCCCATATAAGCAAAGATACATAGCAGGATCCAGCAAATGTTCTACCAAACCTTTATCTTTACTCCTTACCAAGATATTGACAGCCATTAAGGAGAAACTTCAACAATACCGTACAGTTGTTTATTCCAGAAGCGGTGTAAATCAGATGTGGATACTTAAAAATTCTAAACAGCTTTTAGAAAATTTGAAGGCACACAATTTTTCTCGAATTCACAGTATCAAAACGTATGACTTGTCTACTCTTTACACTACTATTCCACATACAAAATTAAAAGAAAGACTTTTCAGCATCATAGACAACTGCTTTTTCACTAAAGGTGGTACCCGAAAATTTAAATATCTAGTGATTGGCTATCAGAATACTTATTTCGTCAAACACCACTCTGATTCTACACATAAATATACTGAATTTGATATAAAAAAAACATGCTGGAATTTCTAATAGGCAATATATTTGTAATATTCGGAGACGTGGTCTTTCAACAAACTGTCGGCATTCCTATGGGAACCAATTGTGCTCCTTTATAGGCCAACCTGTTCCTTTATTCATACGAAGCAGACTTCATTCAGAAACTGCTGAATCAAAAGAAGAAAAAGTTAGCGGTTTCTTTTAATTTGACATTTAGATATATCGACGACGTTTTGTCAATTAATAATGACAATTTTCATACATATGTCAATGCGATATATCCCAGCGATCTAGAAATTAAAGATACAACAGAATCAAGGACACACGCTTCATACTTAGACATTTTACTTAATATAAACACAGATATAGTGTACAGTTGTCAGAAATTTCATAATTAAGTGAGAATTTATAGTGATCATAAACCACTTGAGATCATATTCAAGAAACCTTTACTGGCCGCACCAATGAGAATTCAAAGGATGATGATCGAACTACAGTGGTATGACATACATATTATCTACCGTAAAGGAAAACTGATGTATATATCAGATATCTTATCTAGAGCTTATATACAGGACCAGAAAGATGAGGAAAATGAGAGATTAAACCTGATCGGTATGCTATCTATAACGTCTGATAAATACACTGAAATTCTGACAGCCACAGCAGCTGAACTGGATATTCTGATGGAAACGATACAATCAGGATGACCGGATACCCGGAACGAAACCATTTGAAGTAAGGTCATATTTTGATTCAAGAGACCAACTCTCTGTTCTCGATAGTAGTATATACAAGGGCAGCAGGATAGTAATTCCACCTAGTGTGATTAAAGGAATGCTAACTCTTATACACAAGTCTCATCTTGGGATTTTTAAATCCAAAATTCTGGGTAGGGAAGTCATGTACTGGCCATGTATGAATACTGAAAACGTCAATAGTTGTTCCAAGTGTGCAGAATACCAGAAGAAGCAAAATAGTGAACCACTTCAACCAACACCAGCATCAGACTTACCTTACAGTCATGCAGGGAATTATATTCTTTAGTTTGACAGCAAGAAATACATTATTCCTGTTGATTACTACTCCAAATACATAGATGCTATAGAGCTTCATTCAGAGAATACTAAAGCTATCATAAACGCTATGAAAACGGCATTAGCATGTCATGGTGTCCCGTCTGTGCTTCGGTTAGATAATGGGCTACAATACAGCTCAGCACTATTTAAGGACTTCTGTACAGCGAACGGAATAAGAAATGAAAGGACCAGCCCTTATTTTCAAAGTTCCAACGGAAAGGCAGAGAGAGCAGTGCAAACAGTGAAACATTTATGGACAAAGTGTGATGATAAACAGTTTGCGCTGCTTGATAATCGTACGACCCCATTACAGAACCTCAGTCTATCACCAGCTCAACTGTTAATGGGACGTAGACCAAGAAACTCTTTACCATCATCACAGGATGTGTTGAAACCAATAGGACATGGCACTCGTAAAGTGAAACAACAAATAAATATACAGAGAAGGAAACAAAAATTCCATTATGATAACAGAATTGCCCCCCCCCCTTCGGGAAGGTACCATTATACGAATGAAAACACCAGGAACTAAATCACTATCACCAGGATTTGTAGTTAGTAAAACAGAGAAACCTAGATCGTATATAGTAAAAAGCAATGGGAAATTATACCGTAGGAATAGTGTTCACTTACAAAAAACAGGAGAGACTATACATGATAATGAGGAGCCTCGGTTTGATGAAACTGTAAGATCGGAGAACGATAGTATACCAGAACCATCTAAGGAGAACAAACACTTTCTGTACAGAAACCCATACGAACCAGATCAGGACGTGTTATAATCAAACCAGACAGACTTGATATTTAAACAAGCTACAATAATTTACATCTAGTAATTACATGGACCTTGTGAAACTAGAATTCAAGTAGATATGCTTATGTTTAATTTAACAGAAGCACTGTGAAAGGACACAATAATCCCTGTGCAACTGTCAGAACAAGAGTTCTGTGTTTAACTGTATTTGCTTAGTTTAGCAGTATGCACTGTGTAAAGGGCACAATAATCCCCGTGCAACTGTCAGAACTAGAGTCTTGATTTGTTTCCAAAAGTCTGATATAGTATTATACTATTATAAGCGACACTTAAGTTTGTTATAATATAAGTGACTTTATTTACAAAGTGTTCAATACTTCATCCACAGAATTTAATATTTTTCAGTAAGAGGGATGTGATATAATTGACTTTAATAAGGCTCGCATATTAATACATATGTAAATGTAGTTTGTGCATTAGAGTTACCTCCCATCTGTACCTCGTGGCTAAGCAGCCATCTTTAGAATACACGTTAATCACCCTGGACGTGTTCTGTTGTTTCTAAGGCTCACTAGAGCCTCTGTGGTTTAATCACCAGATATTACAAGAACAATGAACGTTTGCTTACAAAAACTGTATTTTCATATTAACTCCAGTGAGACTTACCTGCTGACTGTGTGTAATTAAAATGCTTTTTTATGGCATTGATGTATGCTCCAAATGCTATGGTAGAACCTGCAGTTGACATACCCATACAACCAACGACTAACGCAGCTATTCGACTGATGGTTGAAATATCCATTTTATGACAAACTTATTAATAATAACTGAAATGACAGAAGCGGCAAAATTGATGTGCTACAACAATAATTTTGATGTGTAAGTAAGAACATTCTTAGTGGTTATCTGTTTTGATTTAGCTTTTTTTGTGATCTCGATTGTCTTATACAAGTACCTTCGAACCCAGATATATTAAATCTGAAGCGGAATGGGTTTTTTTCGTTTAAAAGAGATGGTTTTTAACATAACCGGGTTATAATGGCAACAAAGACATTTTGTCGGGACGTTATCTCAAATAAACAGGGATTCCGATATAATGGGTTTCAATTTAACTGGGTTTGACTGTGTTGAACTTTAATTATGTTTTTCATGTTATTTTTTTTATGTAAACAATAACAAACAAACGCAAAAACAATAAGAAATGAACTTTTGATGTAATGGAAATCATTTTTCTTTTTTCGCTTTATCTTAGAATTATTGAAGTGTTTTGTCTTACTTTTATATGCACTGAGAAATTATTTACAAGGGGATATCGAAAACTGCGTTTGATGTCAGCGTTCCGCAAATTTTACGGTTGGTATTATAGTCTGGCTTGCGATTACTCTGTTTCACAAAATGAAATATTGGATTGTCTGTTCGACAGCAGGTGTTCAGACGTCTGTACCAGTAGCGACGAGGACTCGTTCCTCTTGTATTACATTTGTATTTTAGTGTGGATTCACGGTGGGTGTGACCTGTCAACAGGGGATGCTTATACATTCATGACATCTGATCCCATCTCTTTATTAGGTTTAATTTTACCAGACAAGTATATATATCCTGGACATCCTGAAGATTTTTACTTTTAGCAGTGTTCAGCATTAGGGTTTGCCCGGTTGTCCGGACAAGTCCATTTTGTGTTCTGATAAGTTGATAATACTTCTCACTTGTCCGAAAGGACGAGTGAAATTATTGAAAACAAAAGTTAATGAAATACAAAATTATACCTTTAAATGTTAAAGTTGATATTCGGACAATTCATTTTTGCATTCGGACAAATAGATTTAAACACTATCAGACAAATTCAAATTTACACAATCGTTGACCCCTGTTTGGTATGACATTTTTACATTTCATAATATAATTTCAATGATTTGTTTTTCAAACTCTCTAGTTCTTGAGAAGTTGAAGATACACAACGTACAACGACAGACAATTATCATAAAAGGTCACCTTGAGCCTTAGATCAAATGTTGTTAAAATATAATGTCTGTCCTTTGTGTCACATATATGATTATCAATATAATCAGTAGAACACTCATCTGTAAAATGGCAAGCAATCTCCTGGTACTCTATTGATTTACTTTCATGCTCATGGAACATACCTACACACTAATTGATGTATCCAGAATTTAGAAAATACATCATATGTGACATTTTTAATCTTTTCAGCTAGCAATCAATAGTTTCCATAATATGAAGCAAAATTGGCATGTCACCACACTTACAACACTTTTTACAAAAAGTGGGATGTCACCACACTTACAACAAAAAGTGGGATGTCACCGCACTTACAACAAAAATTGGGATGTCACCGCACTTACAACAAAAAGTGGGATGTCACCGCACTTACAACAAAAAGCGGGATGTCACCGCACTTACAACAAAAATTGGGATGTCACCGCACTTACAACAAAAAGTGGGATGCAAAGTAGGCAGACCCTATGCACCTAATTTGTGCAAGATCTATTCAAGTGCAAATAAACATATTTTGCTTAAAAATGATAATCAGTGAAGTGTGAACTATTCAAATATTACAGAAGATATCGTATTAATAGTTAGCAATACAAATTTTTATAGTTACGTACAACAAATCTAAGATACCAAAGTATAAATCAATAGAATGTCCAGGACATAGATACAAATCCGGTAAAAATGGACAAACACGGACCGCTGGAAACCAAGGGGTGGGATCAGGTGCCATGGAAGTGTAAGCATCCCCTGTCGACCGATCACACCCGCCGTGAGTCCATACAGTAATTTAATACAATAATTTAATACAATAATCTAATACACTTCAACTATACTACATCATTGCTATATGTGAAACATTATTTTGAAAAAAAAATGGAAAAATGGCCATTTAAGTATTTTTGGCAACATGCAGTTTGATAAATTTATACCAGGCCATTCAAAACCATGTTATCTTCAAATTTATGAGATAACAAGAGGCTCATTGGGCCTTAACGGTCACCCAAGTAAAACATGATTACAGTGACAATGCGCTGATTATTGGTTGAGAAGATTTTTTTTTAATAATAAAAAGGGGAAATAACTGTCATAAGCAGTAAGAATAGTAACCCTGTATTACTCTGTTTCACTACATGGAATGTTGAGTTACCTGTTCGATAGCGATTATTTAGCTTTGAGTACCAATTATTACGAGAATTTCTCCCTGACCTATTTCATTTCAATTTGACTGTGGACTAGCGGAGGGTGATCCGGTCAACATGGGTGTTTACTCATCCATGGTACCTGGTTCCTACTCTGGATTTCCAGAGGTCCGTGTTTGTTCAGTATCACCAAAATTGTATATGTATCCTGGACATCCTGAAGATTTATTGTTTGGTATCTGAGTTTTTATATTTTTAATCGTAACACGTATGACATGTTATTAAAAAATCAAAACTAGTATCTTCAGTTTGCGAACACCCAACACTACCTTCGCGGGCGGCTATTACGTCTATCTACGGAATATATCACAAATCAGCAAGATCCATTCTAGTCAGTACACGTGAACCTGATGGTAAGATATTGTGTCACTAAAAATATCTTGATTAGGATTAAACGTTGAATCAGCAGTCAGTTTGAACTGTGATAAGCGTAACTGCGCCGTAACAAGTAATCATTCAGAAACTAGATTACCGTGGCATATTTCCGTGTGCAATCAATATATAACTTACATTATAACCGATTTCAGTAAGATGGATATTTTCACTTGTTATCACTTTATGATGTAAGCAAAATGTTTTCCGCCACCAGTAAGGTCGAAATCCTGTTCATTCTTGCGTAGATTATATATAAAGTAAAATATTCACTCTGCTTGTGTTACAATAATTCTTCAATAAACGATAGACGTCATTCTATCGCCGACATCTTACTCAGTCGCATACGATCATTTTCATTTACATATGTTGATACTATATAAATCATTAGTCTATCAATTAAATACAGTGCATTGTCATGCCTGTAATATTTTATCCTGATCTCATCACTGGATTTCCTTCCCTTGCTACTACGCTCTACCTTATTAGTAAGATTATCTTAACTCCTTCTCCTTTTCCCTAATTCTATCCCTACCTCCTCTCTTCTAACCTAGTTTTCCTAAATCTACTCGCTGTATCCCTATAATCTTCTTACTCCTTTTTTGATTCTTTACATATATTTTTTTTTTTCTTTTCATATTCTCTTTTCTAATCCTACTTTATATATGTTTCCTAAGCTTAAATCAATATTCCCTCCTTACTTTAGGCTATTATCTCTATTTCTCTCTATAATTTATGTCTTACTAATCTACTCTTTCTATCTCGCTACTATAACTCTATCTCCCTACTTTTTCTTTCCCCCCTATTTGTATCTAACTTTTTTACTCTTCCCTTCCTACAACTCTCTTAACTCCTATTTAATTTCTATCTTTACACTCACCCTAAGTACTTTCTCTCTCTTGATTTATCTTATATTGTTCTAATCTATTACTCTCTCTACCTCTCTATCTAACTCTCTATTCTCCAAAACTATTATCTTCTATTATTATACTCATACTAAGTTTGCCTAATCTTTAGCTTCTCTTCTCGTAAGCTGTATCTACTTCTTCTCTCCTGTACCTCTCACTCCTAACCTTCTATCTACATGTCTTCTACTTCCTCCATATCTTTACTTCTCTTTAGTCTCTAAGCTAATGTCTCTTCTCTATCCTTTCCTAATATTCTTTCTTACCTCTCTAAGCTAATCATCAATTCTATAGGCCTACCTAAGGCTATATAACGTAACTAAGCTTTACTTCTATACTTACTATTCCCCCCTTTAATAGCTATTCCTTCAAGCTCTTCTTCTTACTAAGCTACTAACTTTCTACTCTTTCTCTTCCTTACTTACTTCTTCTACTTCTCTATTTCCTATCTTTACCTACTCCTTAAGTTCTTCTCACTCCTCTCCTTCTAACTTAAGCCCTAATCTATATTCTTATCTATCTACTACCATAACCCTTTTATATCTTTACGCTTACTTTCTATTTTCTATAAGCATAACTACAGCTGTCTAACCCTACTCTAAGAGTCTCTGTACTAACTAACTCCTAAGTAACACTTTAAGAACCTTAAGCTAAGCTACTCCTGGCTTCAATCTCTCTCACTTCTCCTACTCCTCTTATAAGACTACCCTTTTACCTTACTACTTTCCTTCTCTTTACTACCTATTTTTGCTCTATATTACTAAGAGATTCCACCTTTTTTAGCTCCACGTCTAGTCTAAACACTCTTTGCTATTATCTATATCTACTTCCACCTATCTTACTTCCGATCTAAATAAGCCTTCTTTATCGTCTCTTTACTATGTACTACCCTGTTAGACCTCCGGCTCCTTTCCACTTCATTTACTGACCCTTACTCCTTTTTACGCTCTACCTACTCTTAATTCTTTTCTCTACTCTTATCCATTTTTTCTCTTATTCATTTTACATAACTAATCTTTTCTAACTTAATATTCTATCCTCGCTTCTATACTCTACTCCTTCTCACTATGTTCTTAACATCTCTCTTAAATCTCTAATTCTACTTATCCTTCTCCCCTACTCCTTTTCTTCTTTTCTACTCAATCTCTATTCAATCTAAATTACCCTCTTTAATTCATCTGTTAACTTAAATTTTTACATATTCTAACTACTACTTCTTAAATTTCTAATCTTCAATACTACTCATTCTACTATTTCACCCAATTAAATATAGATTACTTAAGCTACATTATACTACTATTCGCGCCTTACCCACTTCATAGTTCTAATAACTTACCTCCCTGCATGACTCTCCTGTTTACTCTTCTATATACTTATTACATATTCTAAGCTATTATTCTCCCTCTTCATCTCTCTCTTCTCTTTTTTTAAAGGGGGTCTCTACCTTTCTTCTTAAATCTCCTACTCTTTACTCTTTTACCTCCGCCTTTATCTGCTATATGCTTTACTGTCTTCTACTTTCGTACTTCTATCTAAGATCCATATTTGATCACTATTGATTGTTTTTATAAAGCTAATGGAGCCGGCCTTGCTCGATCGGTAGCGCGCTCGACTCTTGATCGTGAGTTCGAGTCTAGACGGCGGCAGGTCGGATTCCTGTTCTTCGGATGCGACAGTAAAGACCGAGGACCCGTGTCACAGTAGGTGTTGACACGTTAAAGATATATCACTGCTTTATGACCCTAAGTGCCGAGCATATGTCAGAATCTGAAGCCCTTCATCGGCATTTGGTGGCGTCTCCATATGGCGGGACTTTAAATTACACATCAACAACATCTACTGTAGATAATTAACTGTTTAAATGTATACAGTTCTCTCATTTATATAAAGCAACAATACCAAATGTTTAACCAAGATAACTTACTTGTTTTTCCTATCGCTGTTTCAAACACATATAACATTTAAATCCGTCATCCCTTAATATCTAGATGTCCTTTTTCCATTGTTTTGACCAGTCCTTTACGGCCTGTACAGGTGAAAAGGTTAAACAGTATATCTCTCTTATCGACTTTATAAGAATCAATAGATATTTAGATTATCACCTTTTATAGATAAACGAATATTTCAGCTGATACACCTGAAATACCCTTATATCAACCACCTACCTTCACCTACTTTCTAAACTATGTAATGCGATGACTAAGAAGCATTATTTTATAGCCAATATGCGTTCCAAAACGGACTGACCGATTTTTATTTCACACAATTATTTTTATTCCACGCGGAAGATTACCTTGGCAGGTTTAACTGATGTAATTTGAAAATAAAAAAGCTGGAATACATTTGCTAATCACAGTGGAAAAGTCAATTGTACTATTTACTTAATTATTTACGAAAATATTTTCTGTAGACCTTAAGAGTAGACATAACCGTCCGAATTTTGCTGTAAACTTTTCAACTTCCCAACATAATATTTTTAAGCTCCAGTGAATTAATACTCGCACTAATTAAGTTGAGAAGTTCAGATACTTAACTTCATCTACTTAGCTACGAGAATGAGTAGTTTCGGAAATAAATTAACCAAGTTGTCAGCTCGATATAGGTTTGATATGTATTATAAACATAATGCCAAAGTTATAACGCTCAAAACGATCGTTTCTGTCAACTAGACTTCATCAGGTGAGCTCCAATTTTAAACAGATTTTCTCATGAAAAAGTGGTATCAGACAAGGTCAAATAATAAATCTAAACATACAGCCAAAATCCGTCAAAGAGTAACCACTGTAAAAATATGAGGTTTTTTTCAGCCTCTGGGACTTCGCACGTGTCACGTCGAAAGTACAGATATACAATGACGACTAATATAACTAATCCGCCTTTTACATCTGCTGTGAGACTTGTTTTCCTGTGAAATAATTACAAATATATCTGCTTTGTTGAGAAATGAATTGGGAATGTTTCAAAACATTTTTTTTCAACATTTTTTTTTGTTCAAAGTTCAAACGCATTTTATCTTCCTAGTTCAGCTTTAAGTCATTTGGTTATGATAACTATACTACTGTTACAAGCAAGGTGTCTTCTTTACCGGGGATCATTTCTGGTGTAGTAGTCGGGGTTTGTCTGATGCTTTTTTAAACCGGCTCCCTCGTTGTGTTTATTCTCATAATTGGTATAGTTCAAACATTTTTCCTTATTGTATTGACTTCAACGATAGTTAGTTAGTGCTACAGAATATCTTATTTTGCAAGGAATCATGAAGCGATCGTGACTGGTACTGAACAATGGTAATCCAGGAAATATTCGGCTGTGTCTACAAGGATGGCATATGTGAATCCAACGAGGTTGATTAATATTGTTACAGATTATACTGCTTTACGTGTGTTTTGTTACATGTGCTCTTCTGGGTTTTTGTTGCGTGTTCCTGTTAGTAGCGCTCTTGCGCTATGCTATATCTACAAGGTTACGTTTACGAAATCAAGATATGTACAAATAGTGCTCATAAAACAAGAGTTGGGGTCGGATGTCCAACATGAATACCAATAAGAATGGTTGATTGCAACGCCACTTTTAAGAAATGAAATTACTGTATTTCAGAGATGTTTGTTTAATGCATTTATACTTGGACATCTGGGTTTATTAGCGATTATACTATTCGTAACTGAATTTTTATTTATTATCCTGTTTAAATTTGTCCATATTTCATATTAAATGACACACCAGGAGTGTTCACGAGAACAATTCAAATTAGTTCGGTTCTCATATTACAAGGTCAATACAACACAGTATGAATACTGAATAATAATGAATATCGCTGGCACAAGAAATATATTAAAGGGCGAACATATTAAGATAGCAAAAATCTAAATGTCGTATCACCACAGATATATGCATGCGTGCGTCATCCTTTTGTTAAAGTTTTATCAAATACTTGAATGTCTTCTATTTTCTATCCATAGCTTCTGGTCACTGTTGAGATATATCGGGTCTTACCCTCTAAAAGTATCCATAACTCAAAATATTATAAACATAATACCAAAGTTGTAATGCTCGAGACGATCGTTTCGGTCAGCTAATCTGCTTCAGTTGAGTTCTCATTTATAAAAGATCTTCCTAAAGAGAAAGTGGTATAACACAAGGTTAAACAACACATCCATATTGTTATGGGTCAAAATTACCCTAACGTTTCCCGTAAAATAAAAAAAAAACCCAAAACAGTAAAGTAATTTTATCGATATTTTTTTTACAATAACAGTATAAAAACTTAATCTAAATGATGGTTTACAATAAAAAGAATCAAAACTCACAATATCAATGTCTGTTGTTGTTTTATAGCCAGAGATTCACTCGAATATACATACAAATTCCAATCCGAAAGTCGAGGTCCACTCGAATACGCAATAATTCCAATAAGTATGTGATGTTGATGTGCCTATTTTCGTATAACTTTAAATAAAATGGGACCTGGTGGTAGTGGTCTAGTGTTAGTGATGCTAGTGGTAGTGGTCTAGTAGTACTTGTCTAGAGGTAGTACTCTAATAGTAGTGGTAGCAGTCTGGTGGTAGTGGTCTAGTGGTAGTGGTCTAGTAGTACTGGTCTAGAGGTAGTACTCTAATAATAGTGGTAGCAGTCTGGTGGTAGTGGTCTAGTGGTAGTGGTCTAGTAGTACTGGTCTAGAGGTAGTACTCTAATAGTAGTGGTAGCAGTCTGGTGGTAGTGGTGTTAGTGATTCTAGTGGTAGTGGTCTAGTAGTACTGGTCTAGAGGTAGTACTCTAATAGTAGTGGTAGCAGTCTGGTGGTAGTGGTCTAGTGTTAGTGATTCTAGTGGTAGTGGTCTAGTAGTACTGGTCTAGAGGTAGTACTCTAATAGTAGTGGTAGTGGTCTAGTGTTAGTGTAGTGGTAGTGGTCAGTATGGTCTAGAGGTAGTACTCTAATAGTAGTAGCAGTCTGGTGGTAGTGGTCTAGTGATAGTGATTCTAGTGGTAGTGGTCTAGTAGTACTGGTCTAGAGGTAGTACTCTAATAGTAGTGGTAGCAGTATGGTGGTAGTGGTCTAGTGTTAGTGATGCTAGTGGTAGTGGTCTAGTAGTACTGGTCTAGAGGTAGTACTCTAATAGTAGTGGTAGTGGTCTAGTGTTAGTGATGCTAGTGGTAGTGGTCTAATGGTAGGAGTCTAGTTGTAGTGGTCTACTTATAGTGGTAGTGATCTAATGGACGAGGTTTAGTGGTAGTGAAGTAGTGGTAGTGGTCTAGTGATAATGATCTAATGGACGAGGTTTAGTGGTAGTGAAGTAGCATTAGTGGTCTAATGGTAGTGATCCAATGGAAGACGTTTAGTGGTAGTGAAGTAGCGCTAGTGGTCTAGTGGTAGTGGTCTAATGGTAGGAGTCTAGTTGTAGTGATCTACTGATAGTGTTCTAGTGGTAGTGGTCTACTGGTAGTGGTCCAGTGGTCTAAAAAGTGGTAATGGTTTAGTGTCTAATTGTCTAGTTGTAATGGCCTAGTGGTAGTGTTCGTGGTCTAGTAATAGTTGAAGGTAGTGGTCTATGATAGTGATATGTGGTAGTTGTTTAGCCAGTGTTTTGTGGCATTGGTTTCTGTTAGTGGTCTAGTGGTAAGCGGCCTAGTGGTAATAGTAGTCTAGTTATAGTGGTCTAATGGTAGTGGTTTGTGGTAGTGGTAATTGTCTGTGATAATTTTCTATTGGTAGAAATAGTGGTAGTGACTTAGAGGTAGAAGACTAGTGGTAGTTGTCTAGTGGTAGTGATCTAGTGGTAGTGGTGTAGTGGTAGTGGTCTAGTGGTAGTAGTAATCTAGTGGAAATGGTCTAGTGATAGTGGTCTAGTGATAGTGATCTAGTGGTAGTAGTAATCTAGTGGAAATTGTCTAGTGGTAGTGGTCTAGTGATAGTGTTCTAGTGGTAGTGGTCTAGTGGTAGTGGTCTAGTGGTAGTGGTCTAGTGATAGTGGTCTAGTGGTAGTGGTCAAGTGGTTGTAGTAATCTAGTGGAAATGGTCTAGTGATAGTGGTCTAGTGATAGTGTTCTAGTGGTAGTGGTCAAGTGGTTGTAGTAATCTAGTGGAAATGGTCTAGTGATAGTGGTCTAGTGATAGTGGTCTAGTGGTAGTGGTCAAGTGGTTGTAGTAATCTAGTGGAAATGGTCTAGTGATAGTGGTCTAGTGATAGTGATCTAGTGGTAGTAGTAATCTAGTGGAAATTGTCTAGTGGTAGTGGTCTAGTGATAGTGTTCTAGTGGTAGTGGTCTAGTGGTAGTGGTCTAGTGGTAGTGGTCAAGTGGTTGTAGTAATCTAGTTGAAATGGCATAGTGGTAGTGGTCTAGTGGTAGTGGTCTAGTTATAGTGATCTAGTGGTAGTAGTAATTAGTGGTGTAGTGGTAGTGATCTAGTGATAGTAGTAATCTAGTGGAAATGGTCTAGTGGTAGTAGTCTAGTGGTAGTGGTCTAGTGGTAGTAGTGATCTAGTGGAAATTGTCTAGTGGTAGTGGTCTAGTGGTAGTGGTCTGGTGATAGTGGCCTAGTGGTAGTGGTCTAATGTTAGTAGTTGTCTAGTGGTAGTTGTGGTCTAGTGGTAGCAGTGGTCTAGTGGTAGTGGTCTAGTGGTAGTAGTGGTCTAGTGGTAGTGGTCTAATGGTAGTGGTCTAGTGGTAGTAGTCTAGTGGAAGTAGTGGTCTAGTGGTAGTCGTCTAGTGGAAGTAGTGGTCTAGTGGTAGTGGTCTAATGGTAGTAGTTGTCTAGTGGTAGTTGTGGTCTAGTGGTAGTTGTGGTCTAGTGGTAGCAGTGGTCTAGTGGTAGTGGTCTAGTGGTAGTAGTGGTCTAGTGGTAGTGGTCTAATGGTAGTGGTCTAGTGGTAGTAGTCTAGTGGAAGTAGTGGTCTAGTGGTAGTAGTCTAGTGGAAGTAGTGGTCTAGTGGTAGTAGTCTAGTGGTAGTGGTCTAGTGGTAGTGGTCTAATGGTAGTGGTCTAGTGGTAGTAGTCTAGTGGAAGTAGTGGTCTAGTGGTAGTAGTCTAGTGGAAGTAGTGGTCTAGTGGTAGTAGTCTAGTGGTAGTGGTCTAGTGGTAGTGGTCTAATGGTAGTGGTCTAGTGGTAGTAGTCTAGTGGAAGTAGTGGTCTAGTGGTAGTAGTCTAGTGGAAGTAGTGGTCTAGTGGTAGTAGTCTAGTGGTAGTAGTGGTCTAGTGGTAGTGGTCTAATGGTAGTGGTCTAGTGGTAGTAGTCTAGTGGAAGTAGTGGTCTAGTGGTAGTAGTAATCTAGTGGTAGTGTTCTAGTGGTAATGATAATTGTCTGTTGTAGTTATCTAGTGGAAGTGGTCTACTGGTAGTGACCCAGTGATAACAGTCTAGTGGTAGTTTTTCAGTTGTAGAGGCAGTGGTGTAGTGGTAATGGCCGAGTAGTCTAGTGGTAGTCGTTTTGAAGTAGTCGTCTAATGGTAGTGGTCAGTGATAGTTGTCGTGGTAGTGTTCTAGAGACAGTGGTTTAGTGCTAGTAGAAGTGGTAGTGTTCTAGTGGTAGTGGACTAGTGGTAGTGGTTTCGTGGTAGTAAACTAACGGCATTTTTTTTGTGATAGTGGTCATTGTGTCAGGGGACCTTTGAAACTTTTAAAAGAGAAGTGGTTGTATGAGACTAATGACATGAATTTGTTGGACTATGTGTCTAAATTTAAAGAAAGATTACATAATGCATGTAATCTGGCACAAGCCAATGTTAAGGGTTCTCAAGTCAAAATGAATGTATGGTATGACAAAGATGCCAGGAACTGAACTTTTAAGCCAGGTGATAAAGTACTTGTATTTTTGACGGTTCCTGGACATCCATTACAAGCTAGGGTTGATATGAAATTGATAATAAGATGACTTGAATTATGTTGTAAAAACACCAGGACCCGGTTCATCTATTGGTTAAATTTAACCACCGGTTAAATATAACCCTGGTTTAAATATTGTAACCGAGGGTTATATAACCTAGGACTGAATTTTGATAACAGTGACATTTTGAAAACATAGCCCTTAACTGGTTAAAATGTGTAACCGAGTCTCAAAATATGGCTAAATTTTCCATATCTAAGCAATGATTTAACAAATTTATACTTTACCAATCATTGAGCAACAGAATTTAACCTTAGGTTAAATTTTAATCCTTGGTTATGATATTTAACCGGGGGTTAAAATTTATACAGTAGATGAACAACTGGGTCCAGGTCGGCGTAAAGAAAAAAAATGTTTGTCGCATTAACATGTTACAAGATTATTTTGAAAGAAACACTGTAAAACCTGTTTCCACCTTATCCAGTTGGCAATATTTCTCAAAATTCTGTTAATGTTAGTAATGTTAGTGACTGTCGTGTTGAATTCTCAGAGAAAGACAGTAGTCAGTGTCCACTTGAAAAAATACGAAATTCTCGCCATCATTGAGGACAAATTAGAACATTTGAATGTGAACCAGAAAGCACATGCAAGATATTTGATACATAAATATGTGAAAATATTTCCTGACATTCCAGGAAAAACTAATGCAACTGTTCACGACGTAGAACTAGGTGATGCCCAGCCAATTAAACAGCATCCTTATCATCTGTATGCGATTGCACAAAACGTTACAACACATTATAGACAATGACATTGTTGAACCAAGTAATAGTGAATGGAGCTCTCCGTGTACTTTAGTACCAAATCCAGGTGGTACTTATCGTCTATGTACTGATTTTCGGAAAGTGAACGCAGTCAGAAGAAGTGATTCATATCCGATCCCCAGAATTGATGACTGTATCGATAAAATTGGCAGCGCAAAGTATGTCAGTAAATTCAATCTCCTCAAAAGCTATTGGCAAGTACCATTAAGTGAAAGAGCCAAAGAAATATCAGCTTTCGTGACTCCTGAGAGACAAAGTTATGCCTTTCGGGATGAAAAACGCGTCAGTTACGTTGCAGAGGATGATTCATTCACTTATTCAAGATCTAGCCGGATGCGAGGCGTACATTGACTATGGCATCGTGTATACTCAACACTTGGATGGTCACCTCAAGATTATGAGTTCGTTATTCTACAGATTAGCTACAGAGAATATGACTGTGAATTTAACTAAGAATGAATTTTGTCAAGCTACTGTAGATTATTTAGGTCACAAAGTAGGTCAAGGTTATGTTAGACCTACTATGGCTAAGATAGAAGTGAACATGAAGAAGTGCGAATTGATAATTGAAACTTATCAAGTCCATTACAACACGACGAATTAGATGTGCAAATGGTCTCAACATGAATAACAGCTGAAAATCCCAAACGGTATAGAACCAGGTGTCCGGAAGGAGTGAGCGTCCTCTGCTGGCATGCCACACCCGTTGCAAATGCCCCATGGAAACCTTTCTAGTTCGATGAACGGGTCAAATTCGGTGAAAAGCACGATTAGCGAAAGGGAGCCACTCTCTGTGGTCGTGCACCAGCAAGCTATCTAATATTCCTGAGAGGGGAATTTCATAATGTTTAACAAGATCCCCGTATCGACCATACAGCTTCTTAAACGACGATTTCAAGCGTTCAACAACGTATCTTTGTGTAAAAAGTTTATTGGACGTAATTGAAAAGCTCCGATTTCTACAAATAAGAAAGAGTTAATGATATTTTGGGTATGGTTGACTTTATCGAAATTTTTGCCCTATTTTTTCCACAGTTGTAAGCCCACTTACGAATCTCGTGCAAAAGAAAGTAAACTTTGAATGGACCAAAACTGTGACAAATCATTCAGTAAAATATCATAAGCGTATTAGCGTGGATAAAGGTTTGCGGGGAATGAATGTGGAATAACTGTTTTATTTTACCAATCTATACCGAGCTATGGCTTTAATTTTGATTGTCACTATTATTCTCCGACTATGCCGTTCTATATGGCTTTATCATTCACCTGCTGGTTGAAAGAAGAACTTTACATATTATTACTTCGAATACAGCAGTAGAAGTCATTAAATATAAATCATCTCAGATACCAAAGTATAAATCTTTAGGATGTCAAGGACACTGATACAAATCCGGCAAAAGTGGACAAATACGGACCTCTGGAAACCAAGAGGTGGGACCAGGTGCCATGGAGGAGTAAGCATCTTCTTTTGATTCAGCAGTTTCTGAATGAAGTCTGTTCGTATGAATATAGGAACAGGTCGGCCAATAAAGGGGCACAATTGGTTCCCATAGGAATGCCGACAGTTTGTTGAAAGACAACGTCTTCGAACATTACAAATATATATTGTCTATAAGAAATTCCAGCATGTTTTTTATATCAACTTCAGTGTATTTATGCGTAGAATCAGAGTGGTGTTTGACAAAATAAGTATCATGATAACCGATCACTAGATATTTGAATTTTCGGGTACCACCTTTAGTGAAAAAAACAGTTGTCTATGATACTAAAAAGTCATTCTTTTAATTTTGTATGTGGAATGGTTGTGTAAAGAGTAGAGAAGTCGTATGTTTTGATACTGCAAATTTGAGAAAAATTGTGTGCTTTTAAATTTTCTAAAAGTTGTTGAGAATTTTTAAGAATCCACATCTAATTTACACCGCTTCTGGAATGTAAAAAACAAATATAATATATAAACTCCGACAACTCAGTATACAATAAAATACATATTTAAAAAAAAACTAAACCACGGCGACACCTGTGAAACTTATGTCATGAAATAAGAATATAAAAATTTCAGATACCAAAGTATAAATCAATAGAATGTCCAGGACATAGATACAAATCCGGTAAAAATGGACAAACACGGACCTCTGGAAACCAAGAGATGGGATCAGGTGCCATGGAGGAGTAAGCATCCTCTGTCGACCGGTCACACCCGCCGTGAGTCCACAGTCAAGTCCAACGAAACAAGTGAGGAGTGTATCCTCGTCACAATTGGTACAGACGTCTCAACAACCGCCAACGAAAAGGCAACTCAACATTTCACTTAGTGAAACAGAGTACTCGCAAACTATTATACCGACCGTAAAATTTGCGGAACGTTGACATTAAACGCGGTGTTCGATATCCCTGTGTCAATAATTTGTCAGTGAGTAGTTTACCTCTGTATATGAAATCTTCATATGTTGTGCACGCCCTGGCATATCGGATCATTTGTGAAATATAAACTCCATATGCGGGTGACTGAGGGATATTACTACATAAATTTGGAAAATTTACAATGGGAATGTCGAAATCGTCGCGTTTATCGTATAGCTTAGTTGCTAATTTCCCGTCTGTGTTTATTTTAAGTAAAATGTCTAATTATGAAGCGTGTGTGCTTGATTCTGTTGTATCTTTAATTTCTAGTTCGCTGGGATATATCCCATTGACATATGTATGAAAATTGTCATTATTAATTGACAAAACGTCGTCGATATATCTAAATGTCAAATTAAAGGACACCGCTAACTTTTTCTTATTTTGAATCAGCAGTTTCTGAATGAAGTCTGCTTCGTATGAATAAAGGAACAGGTCGGCCAATAAAGGAGCATAATTGGTTCCCATAGGAATGCCGATAGTTTGTTGAAAGACCACGTCTCCGAACATTTCAAATATATTGTCTATTAGAAATTCCAGCATGTTTTTTATATCAACTTCAGTGTATTTATGTGTAGAATCAGAGTGGTGTTTGACGAAATAAGTATCCTGATAGCCAATCAGTAGATATTTAAATTTTCGGGTACCACCTTTAGTGAAAAAGCAGTTGTCTATGATGCTGAAAAGTCTTTCTTTTAATTTTGTATGTGGAATAGTAGTGTAAAGAGTAGACAAGTCATAAGTTTTGATACTATGAATTCGAGAAAAATTGTGTGCCTTCAAATTTTCTAAAAGCTGTTTAGAATTTTTAAGTATCCACATCTGATTTACACCGCTTCTGGAATAAGCAACTGTACAGTATTGTTGAAGTTTCTCCTTAATGGCTGTCAATATCTTGGTAAGGAGTAAAGATAAAGGTTTGGTAGAACATTTGCTGGATCCTGCTATGTATCTTTGCTTATATGGGGTTTTATGAAGTTTAGGTATCCAGTATAAATGTGGTAGCTCGAAATCGGTATCCGTTGTAGGTATATCAAATGAACGTAATACGGACACGTGATTTTGAAGGATTTCGTCCTTTGAAAGTGAGCTACGTGTGTATGTAGGATTTCCGGAATTCGTATTAAACCCAAGTTATTCTAATAAACAATTATAGTAATGTGCCTTACAAATAAAAACTATATTATTTGAGGCTTTGTCTGCTGGTACCAGTACATATTGGTCATGTAACCTATCCAGTTCAGTTACTACTTCTGGATCATTAAATAAGTTTATAAGTTTTCGAATACGAGATTTTATCAACCACCGTATGGCTTTCAGCCATTCAGACAAAGTGTCTGGTTCTACGTCTTCATGTTTGGCCCATCGTCTGGCTTAATCTTCGACAGAATCCATAACTAAACTAAAATTCTGACGCCAATTAAAGGAACGGGCTTCCCGGTATTTAGGGCCCCTTAAAATAAGATTTTTGAGGCTTTTATTTTCAACAAAAGAAACGTCGCCGGTAATGACATGCCCGATAGTATTGTATTTGAAAGGAGATGAAGCACATGGACATGTGACAGTGTTGTGTAGAAGATGGTTGATGTCTAGGCACTGCAAAACCTGTTTGTAATTGAATAGCTTGGATGCTATGCTAGGTGTATAGCTATATGAAATGCAAGGCGTGGTCTTTAGTTTAAAATATGGTGGAATACAGGACTGAACTTTTTTGTGATTTAGAACATTGCCAATTTTTAAAGCGTCTATGCCTTTATTTGTGAATTTAAGTTTAAAGAAAAGACGTTTCTGTTCAGAACAGTCATCGTATGTAACGCGTGCAGGCTTAAACAGTCTGTGATAAGCGATGTCCATTATAATGGAGTTCAGTATGTATTCTGGGGTTGAAGAATCCGTGTAGGGATTCATTCTTGCTTCTTGAAAAAGTTTATTGAGGTTTGCTGCGAATGTGATGAAGACCCAATTTTTTGTTAACGTAAGGTAAAAAAGATGAAAAAGTGACATCATGTATGTAGGGTCGGTTGTACGAACGATGTTCGTTTACGTCTTACGTTAGAATTAAAAAGTTCCATCACATTAACACAATTACACAGTGGGCCTGATAGATTGCCTACACTTTGGATATTATCGTTACATCCATAGGGATATACAGTGCCAAGCTGTTTAATACAAAATTCTTCACGTTGTCTACGGAAGAGGGTACTCAAGGTGGGATTGTTGATCCAGTGGTATATTTTTTTCAATTATACGAACTCTCATAGACAAGATGGAATGGTCAGGAGAGTTGAAATGTCGATAGAGTATCTGGTTACCCCCATTATTAATCTCGAATCGATGACCACATACTCTTTTATTTAAGGGCCCCTTAGTTTCGCCAACATAAATCAAATCACACAAGGTACACTCAATTCCGTAAACAACGTTAGATGATTTCCAGTCTAGATGATCCCAGCTTCTGGTGTTATAATGCTTATTTGTCAGATTGCTGGTGAACACTTGATCCGTTATTAATATATGACATGTTTTACAATTTTTGACAGAACATTTAGAAATTGTTGGTATATTTTTTGAAAATGAACTATCAAAAATGTCGTCAAGTGGAATCTGACAATTTTTATGGGAACACAAGCATTATTATGTTTATACCATAACTGGTCATCTTTTGACTGTACAAATGTTAAATTATTAATGTCCCGAAGGACAACCCGGGGAGCACCAAACAATCTCTGCGAGTCTGTGCTCCCGATAGACTTCGCAGAAGGACACCTTTTTATACTGGGCGCCGTGCCATCCAGTATGTAATGTTTTTGTACTTTTTTATCCATTAAATGCATATGTACCGAGTGACAAGTATCCTCGGGGACAATATGTCCACCAGCAGTGACACATACTCGGTGGTAAAAATATAAAAATTTCAGATACCAAAGTATAAATCAATAGAATGTCCAGGACACAGATACAAATCCGGTAAAAATGGACAAACACGGACCTCTGGAAACCAAGAGGTGGGATCAGGTGCCATGGAGGAGTAAGCATCCCCTGTCGACCGGTCAAGAAGTGAAAAACAACTTCATGTAGAGAAGAAAATAATCACAATAAAACAATGAAGTTTTAAAGACTGGCCAAGTCGTGGAATAAAATAAAAAATAAAGAAAGATAATTTTATTATGAATTAATTATTAAATAATAGTTTTTTTGTATATAATAATAAGTAATGATATTGCTATGCGTGATAACTAATTTTGTAATACTTTGCTTATCAGTTTACCAAGAACATTAATTAATACTTTAATATAAGAAAATGTACTTTCTCAAACAAAAATATACAACCTGTACTAATGTAGCATAATGGCCGATTATTATAATTAGCAAATACCAAAATCATTTTGACCGAAATACTTCGTTTAGTAGAAATAAATATTATTACGTAATATTTAGAGTTATTTTGTTCGTTTTTCTTGTTGTAATGAGAAAAATGATAAAATGAAAAATGTGAAGTAACATCGAAATCACATACTCATTTACTTAACGTTTTACTTAACTAATTTAAGTAATAAGAGATTTAAACAAAAACACAACACATTTTAAACAAAAAGAGGCAAAACATAATGACATAGAATTCGCGATAAAACAACAAATGTAATATAAAAAACATCAAATGATTTCTTGTTTTTTCAACATGTATTTATTCACAGATATGTTATCAATTACTATGGCATGAATAATTAATGCTAAAAGAAATAAATTAATAACGATAATTACTTATATCCCAATGCGATTAGCATAAGAAAAGTTATTTCAAATATTAGAATCTTTAAACCAAGAATCTTATGACTAAAATAGCACACAATTTCTTACCTGATGGTTGAAAGAAGAACAAAAGTAAATATTAAATTTACGTTTTATTACTTCGAATACTGCAGTGAAAGTGATTCAAAACGACACCTCTTTCTATCTGCTGATTCCCGATCATTTGGTTTCAACCAATCAGAAAGTGGTATTTTAAACATCCCCACACCTACAAATTTCATCCACGACCCGGTCTTCAAATAAATCGAAAAATGCTACAAGCAAAATTTACCCGATGACCTAGAAAGAAACATGGATGTACAGCCGTATTTCACAAACGGTGATATTAACAGCTTTAAATATTATGGACAATTAACTGGAATTAACAGCTGATTTAATCGCTGTTTATTTTGATTTATAATAGAAAAAAAAATTATGATAAATTTCAGCCTAACTAAGAATGCCATTTAAGTGTTATCTCACACTTACCTAATATGACAAATACCAATAACAATGATAATAACACACACACACAGACACAGACACACACAGGCACACACACACACACATATATATATATATATATATATATATATATATATATATATATATATATATATATATATATATATATATAATCATCTTTTTTATAATGAGTAAATTAAAACATTTTTTTATGAAATTAAAATAAATTATTACTATTAAAATAAAAAGGATTCATAAATTTAATCAAATACCAACGTTTATAAATTTAATTGGACACCAACAAATATCTGACATTTTTATCAGATAAAAAAGTTTAATTCATGCCAATATTGTTATAGATAAATTGTAAATATCAAATTAACAATTTTTAAAATAAAAAAAAATCAAACCCCTATTTATCTGTAGTCCAGACTTTCCAAAACAGTTTAAACGCACTGTTGATGTAGGAGGCGTGTCTGCTTTATTTCCAGAGGGTAGTGACAGCGTAGATAGAGTTATTTGTTTTTTTTCTAAGAAACTGACAAAGAGTCAAAGAAATTATTCTTCAGTTGAGAAGGAGTGCCATGGGTTGTTGATGGCATCCCAACATTTCGATGTTTATTCTAGTGTTACTTTGCACCCTATTCTTGCATATACAGATCATAACCCTCGCAACTGTTACAAGAGTATGATCTTGTTATTAATTACATTGAGGGAAAAGGCAATGTTTTGGCAGATGCTTTGTCCCGAGTGAGTTATATTTGATTACATTATGTATTTGATTTTTTTTTTGTACGTAATTGTTTATATCACACACACTGTTTATTTGTGAGATTGTTATTGTTTGTCTGTATTATTTGTATCAAAGTTTTCATTTATATTCAAACTTTTCGTTAAGGGGGGGGGGGGTGTTATTAGGGTTGTTGGGTGCTTGTTTACTAGTATTTGTACTTGATGAACTTTGAACATATTGACCTTTCTGGAAGATCAGTTGTGATGGTGTTTGTTTCAAGGTCGGTTTAACTATATTATCATGTTATTATATTTAGCAATAGAAAATTTCTATTGAAAACGTGAAAGTACTAGAAAGGTCATTTTCTTGATTATTACTGATCTAGAACTGACCTAGAGTATATAAACAGGTAGATGGTCAGATCTTTAAGGAACATCAAGTTTAGAACAGCTAAGACTATTTTCAAGACCATGTTATTTGAGAGCAGACCACATTTTATGCATTGGAAGTTATACGGAAGTAGTGCACATCAATGTTACTATGGTAAGTGGAATTTATTGTGTATTCGAGTGGAATTATTTTAATAATACATTCATATTGTAATTTATGTGCCTGTTCGATTGGATCTCTGATAATAGGAGCTGAACAACAATGGACAGTGAGTTACGAGTTTTATTTATTGTAAACTGTCATTTAATTACTTAGATAGTTTTTATTTTCTTATTGTTAATATAATTTATAAATTTACTTCATTTACCCTGTTCGTGATTTTTGCTGGCATACGTTAGTTTAATTCTGACCCATAACAATTATTCTTTTGACATCCAATATCACTCAAAATTAGTTTTTCTCGGTAAACCCACTTTTCTAGTTACACTTAGTTTTCCAGTATCTGGCGACAAACTATGTTTAACTGATAAGAATTAGATAGTACGGATTCCATGCCGACTGGTCACATCAAACTTTAATGCAAGTGATAAATTGGACAAAATATTCTGTTTTTAGTTAAAACAATCAAAAAATAAAGTTTGTTTTGAATTGAGAAGCGTGTGAAATTAATTAAGATTAATTTTCAATTCTTCTTCTCATCAATTTTCCCCTGAAGTAGACCTAAATTAAAGATCACAGAACACAAACTTAACACTGTGGCCAATATAAAGCTCCACGTAAAGCAATGCAGACCTGTACAGTCTGTTGACCCTTTGATATCAATACTGCTATCATAAATCCATCCAAATATTTCTTGAATAGCTAATCCGCCAAACGCATTACCAAGCATTATATATCCCCAATTGCGTGCAAAATACTGCATGCCATAAATCTCGCTAACCATTGTTGGCGTTAAACACCAAAGTGCCCCATTTGCAAGTCCGATTATGATGTCTAAAATCGTAAAGACAGTCATGTTATTTGCGAAAAAGACTGAAATCAACAAAATGATAGTTTGAATCGTGTTAAACCCCAGCAATACAGCTGATCTAGGTACTTTTTCCACGATAGCATCGGAAAAAAATCCAGCGAACAATTTGGACACAACCCCCGCTATAGGATTCATTGTTGTGAAAAAAGTTGTATAGTTCTCTAGATCATATGACTTTAGATACGTTCCCTGGTTGTTTTGAAACATCAGTTGAAGTCCTGCACAGAATATATAGCTCCATAAAAGGTAGTGAAAATCGAAACGGATAAATAACTGTTTTCCTGTTACGGAGACTCTCTTTGAATTTACAGGTAAATTATTGCTGTTTTCGATGCCACTGTAGTTATTTGCTTGAACATTTATTTCATCATCCATTTCATTAACATCGATCGACACTTCTCGTAAGAAAAACATCCCAAGGAACCCAGATACAACGAAAACAATAGCGGACATGAAATAAAAACCACCGAGATTTTGATTTTGTTCGTCTTTAGTGTGTCCTTTCACATACACCGTCCCATATAGTGATGCAAACAATGCAGGTCCTGCACTGAAGGAGGCATCCAAAAGAGCCACGACTTTTCCTCTATGCTTAGGGTGAAAATTGTTCATACTGGTCCTTAGACTGGCCATATACATGAAAATAGCACCAAATCCTGAAAATAAATGTATAATACATGTTTACTACGTATGGAGCTGTTTTTACAGGTTGAAATACAATTCTGTTTTAATTGTAGTTTTGGTGGCTTAAATATATACCAGATATAATTGCTTGTTTCTATAACATTTTATTCCCAAGAATAAACAACATGCCTATTACCAAATACGCAATCAGGTCAAGGGTTCCCGCGAGTCCTGACACACACAGAACACTAAATACAAAGTATACACATATCCTGTACATGTCATACTGATTTGAAATTCAATTGTCTCGATACCTCCCTTGAACATCATATAAATACTTTCATTTTATATTTCAAATCATCTTTGCGTTAATTTACCGATACATTGTGACAATTGTTTACGAAAACATCCCTGACCGAAGGTGAATTACTTAGATGAACCGGTACAAATGACACCACGACACGATAGGGCTGATACCAATTCTGCAATGATATGGTAGGACTAATACAAATGCCAACATGACACGGTAAGATTCAATGCTGAAAGGACACTTTATGATTGATACGTCAGGACTGATACCAATGCTAACATGACACGACAAGACTGTTACCAATGCTGAAATGACACGTTAGGACTAATAAAATGCTGCAATGGCATAGTAGGACTGATATTATTTCTGAAATGACACGATAGGGCTGTTACCAATTGTGAGATGACACCACTCTAGGACTGATACCAATGCTGCCATGACACTTTAGGACTGATACCAATCCTAAAATGACACGGTAGGGCTGTTACCAATGGTGAGATGACACTTTAGGACCGATACCAATGCTGCCGTGGCACTTTAGGACTGATACCAATGCTGCCGTGACACTTTAGGACTAATACCAATGCTGCCGTGACACTTTAGGACTGATACCGATCCTGAAATGGCACGCTAGGACTAATATCAATGCTGAAATGATAAGCAAGGACTGATACAAGTGCTCACTTGACAAGGTAGGACTGATACCTGTGCTGGAATTACACGTCGTACCGATGCCAATGCTTAACTGACACGTTGTGACTGATATAAATTCTGAAATAACACGGTAGGACTCAATGCTACCATTTTTTGGTTGGACTCAGAATAATTCTGTAATGATATGGCAGGACTAATACCAATGCTGAAATGACACTCTGGGACTGATGACAGTGCTTAAATGACACGGTGTGACTGATATTAATTTTGAAATAACACGATAGGACCCAGTGTTAACATGACACGGTTGAACTGATACTAATGCTGTAATGACATGACTGATATCAATGCTGACATGATATGCTAGGACGATACCAATGCTGAAATGATAAACACAGACTGATATAAATTCTGCAATAACACGATAGGACTCAAAGGTGAAATGACAAGGAAGAACTGATACCAACGCTGAAATGATAGGGTATGATTGATACCAAAGCTGAAATGACACGGTAGGACCGATACGATTCCTGTAGTGATACAGTAGGACAGCGCCCTAACTCCAGAAGTAGTAGATGCCGTAGAAATAGCATTAAGAAGTTAAGTATATTAGTTAAATTACTCCAGTCAAAGTAACAAATGGTTCAGATATATAGTGTAAAGTGATATTCGCCATATATAGTCTTACCGGTCAGAAAGAAGTATATATACTGCAGCCATGCCTTGGAATGGTAATATGTTTGCATTAATGTTGTGCTGTACAATAGCATAAATGCAAGGGCGGCAATTAGAAGAGCCACCAAAGATGTCCATCTTGCACCAAATCGTTCACACATCATTCCAGCTGGGAAACCAAGTGAAATCCCAAAATTTGACATTGATCCCAACATTTCAACTAGAACAAAGAGCACAGGTTCAGTGTTACTATGTTTCATATTATTTTTACATCTTTAGTGTACAGTTTCACAAACATAGTTATACATGTATAAACGGAGAGAGAGTGAGAGAGAGAGAGAGAACTGAGAGATGTTGACATAGAACGTGACAGTGATAATGAGAGGACAAAACGAAATACCAGAACACAACGTTTGCTGACAAAAGCTGTATTTTCATATTAACTCCAGTGAGACCTACCTGTTGATTGTGTGTAATTGAAATGCTTTTTTATGGCATTGATGTATGCTCCAAATGCTAACGTAGACCCTGCAGTTGACATACCCATACAACCGACGATTAACGCAGCTATCCGACTGATGGTTGAAATATCAATATCCATTTTATGACAAATGTATTAATAATGACTGAAATGACAGAAAAGGCAAACTTTATGTGCTACAACAATACTTTTGATGTGTAAGTAATAACATTCTCAGTGGTTCTCTGTACCGATTTAGCTTTTATGATCGCCATTGTCTTATACAAATACCTCTGAACACAGATATATTGAATCTGAAGTGGAGTGATTTTTTGTTTAAATAAATGTTTTTTGTTTTTGAAATGACCGGGTTATAATGGTAATAGAGAAATTTTCCCAGGAAATCATTTCAAATAAACGGGGATTTCAATATAATGGGGTTCAATGTAAGTGGGTTTGACCGTATAAAAGTCCTATCATGTTGGTGTGATGGATCAATATTGCTACCTTGTGATTCTACTCCTCCGCCAATAAAAATTTGACTTCAGGATATCACTCATACCTTTGACCTAAAAATGAAGTACTGGCTGTGATTTGATAAGAGCTATAATAATTGATTTGGTAAGAGCTATTGTAATTGATATGGTTAAGCTATAGTAATTGAAGTGGTAAGGGCTATTGCCATTGATATGGTAAGAGTTATAGTAATCGTAATTGATTTGGAAAGAGCTATTGTAATTTACCTGATAAGAGCTATAATAATTTATATTGTAGGAGCTATCGTAAATGATTTGGTAAGAGCTATTGTCATTGATATGGTAAGAATTATACTAATTGATTTGGTAAGAGCAATAGGCCCTAGTAATTACTTTGGTGAGAGGTAAAGTAATTGGTTTGGTAAGAGCTATTGTAATTGATTTGATAAAAGCTATACTAATTGATTTGGTAAGTGCTATATTAATTGACTTTGTAAGTGATATAGTAAATGAATTGGTAAGAGCTATAGTAATTAATTTTGTAAGTGCTATACTAATTGATTTGGTAAGTGATATAGTAAATGAATTGGTAAGATCTACAGTAATTAATTTCGTAAGTGCTATACGAATTGATTTTGGTACTTACCAAAATGTACTATAGTAAATGATTTGGTAAGAGCTATAGTAATTAATTTTGAAGTGCTGTACTAATTGATTTGGTACTTACTAAAATATGCAGTGGTGAATGATTTGGTAAGAGCTATAGTAATTGATTTGATAAATACTACATTAAATGATATGGTTAGTGCTATAGGCTCTAGTGATTGATTTGGTAAGAATTATAGTAATGACTACCTTTTATAACATGTGCATTGCACAGAAATTTTTGATTAAAAAGATTTGTCAAGGTTAGGGTCCTGGGATCAAATCCTGTACAATATGACATCTGACGTAATTGAGAATGGATCGATTACGATGCATATAGAGAAATACAAGTATATATATAGAACACAAATTTCAGTATAACATTACCATTTAATATAGACCTTGGATCAGAAATGATACTTATGATAATCCTAACATAAATGACAAAGTATTTCTGCTTTATATATGATTTATTTTACGCAGATAGTGTCATTGGTGATCCAAGGTCCATAGTAAATGGTAATGTTGAAGTGAAATCTGTGCTTTATCTATACTAGTATTTCTCTATATGCATCGTAATCGAACCATCGTCATTTACGTAAGGATTTAAAACATTTCACCTCTATCTCTGCGACCGAGTTCTCATGTCGGAAATATATATATATATATCGACGAAGTTTTGTTATTTAAAAATGACAATTTTCATACACGTGCCAATGCGATATATCCCAATGAACAATAAATTAATGACAGAACAGAATCTAGCAAACGTTTCGTTTTTGGACATTTTACTTACTATAGACACAGGCAAAAAATTAACAAGCAGGCTATACGACAAACGCAACGATATCTCACAACTGATCCGGTATAACAGTGTAAATTTACCATCTGAACATTTCATATGCATAGGGTAATTACACACTGACAAGTTATTGACACAAGGTTATCAAACATAGCGTTTAGTGTCAACGTTTTGGAAATTTCATGGTTGGTATAATAGCCTTGTTTAGGATTACCCTGTTTCACTAAACAAAATATTGAGTTACCTGTTCGATAGCCGGTTTTGAGTAGTCTGTACCGATTGAGACGATAATTTCCTCCTCAACTGTTTCATTCTAATTTGACTGTGGACCGGGTGATGCGGTCAACATGGGTGTTTACTCCTCCATGTCACATGGCTCCACCTCTGGATTCTCAGAGGTTCGTGTTTGTCCAATATTCACCAGATTTGTATATATAACCTAGAGATCTTGAAGATTTATACTTTGGTATCTGAGTTTTCATATTTTTCAACGTATCACGTATGATATTGGATATCCAACCTAGTATCTTCATTTTGCCAATAATCAACACTTTACCGGCCTCAAGCGGCTATAAGGGTGTCCGGGTAGCGCAGTGGTTAGCGCACTCGCTTTTCACCAATGCGACCCGGGTTCGATCCTCGGATTGGGCAGGGAAGTATGTGAAATGGTTACCAACCCGGATACGCTCCTGTCCTTCGGACTGAGACAGTAAAAACCGAGGTCCCGTGTCACAGTGAGTGTCGGCACGTTAAAGAACCCTCACTGCTCAATGGCCATAGGTGTCGAGCATAGGCCAAAATTTGAAGCCCTTCACCGGCATTGGTGACGTCTCCATATGAGTGAAAGATTCTTGAGTGGGACGTTAAACAACAATAAACAAACAAACAAACATCAAGCGGCTATTACTTCTATCTACGGTAAATATTACACATCGGCCAGATAAATTCTAGTTCATACATTTTATACGTGTATCATATCGCTAATAGTGCCTCACTAAAAATATCTTGATTAAGATTAAACGCTGAAACAATAGTCAATTTAAATTGTGATAAACGTATAACTTCACCGTAGCAAGTAAGCGTTCAGGAACTAGATTACCGTGTCATATTTCCTTGTGTAATCAATATATAACGTACAGTATGTCCTATTTCAGTATGTTGTATATATTCACTTATGATAAACACTTTATGAACATAAAATATGTTTTCAGCAGTAAGATCGAGACTCTATTCATTCTCGCATGACTTGTAGGTAAAATATTTGCTACTTATGTTACTATAATTCTTCAAAAACTAATTGGCGTCATTAAATATCCGAAATATTACCCAGTCGCATACAATCATTTTCAATCACATATGTTGATACTATAATAAAAATAGTCTATCAGTTAAATGCAGTCTATTGTCATGCCTATAATATGTTATCCTGATCTGATCACTGGATATCCCGAAGATCCATATTTGATCACTATCAATTTTTATATAGCTAATGTAAATAATTAAATGCATAGATATATACCGTTTTCAAATATATAAATTAACCATACCAAGTGTTTAGCGATCAGTACTTACTTGTTCTTGTTGTCGCTGTTTCAAAGAGGTATTACATTTCAACCTGTTCTATTATCTAGTATCTAGATGGAATGATCTTTCATATTGTTTTGGACCTATGTGCAGGTGAAAGGGTTAAACAATATATATGTCTCTTATCGGCGTAATGAGTGAAAGTGATTGTTTGTAATTTCCACGGATGCACGTTAAGAATCGATAGATAATTAGATTATCAGCTTTCATAGATAAATAAATAGTTCAACTGATACACTTATACCAAGCACCTGCATTCATCTACTTTGTCATTTAAATTATGCAACGACAAAGGGGAATTATTTTATAGCCAATATGCGTTCCAAAACCGGTTGGACGATTTCATTTACATTTTTTTTGTTCCCCATAGAAGGTCACATGGGCAAATTTCAGTGGTTCAAGTAGAAAATTAAAATACATGTGCTAAATACAGAGGAAACCTAAACTATATTATTTACGAAAACATTCTCTTTATAATAGTAGACATAAACGTCTGTTTGTGTAATCGTTTCAACTTCCCAACATAATATCCTTAAGCCCCAGTGATTTAATACTCACTGTAATTAAGTTGAGAAGTTCTGGTACTTAACTTCATATACTTCATTTACTCAGCTACGGAAATGTGTTCTTTATAAGGCAGGAGCAATGTATCACGATAATTTTTTGATGTCAACAATATTTTCATTCCAGTCATCTTGGTGGTATCCAGGCTACGCTTATTTTACTTTTAAAGGCAATTTGTTCAGTCATGCTGATAACACATTGATTTGACACAACTACACAAACTTATTGATTAAATTGTTACTTTAAGTTTGTGATTTAATCGAACAAAAAAAAATAAAACATTTTCCCAGTTTCTCACATTGTTAAGCCATGCTTAAACTAGATTCACTTAGATATACATTTTAGCAACACCTGACCTTTCTGAGGTCAAAATATTGAAAAAAAAAATAAAATAAACAAATCTTCATGATACTGATATTGTGTTGCTATGCACCCTAAAGTTTTATTGTCGTTTGTTTTTCACGTCCTGACAAAAGTTGTCATTTCTCTCCAGCCGTAGATGAAGTGAGCAAGAAAATTAAAACCCCGAATTAACATTCATTTTAATAATTCATGCAAAAAATAAGATAATTGTTAAAGTATTAATCGTAATGATTAACTCCGAAATTTAAAATACCATTATATCAACCGTACACATAGCGAAATGTTGACATTAAACACGAATCCTGATAACTCTGATATCCTGATAAGACAAAAACTTAGCAGTAAGTAGCGTGGCTCTGTTACAGAGTCTGTATAAGAAAAGTTTATATGTTAATCTTGATAAGACAAAAACTTAGCAGTAAGTAGCGTGGCTCTGTTACAGAGTCTGTATAAGAAAAGTTTATATGTTAATCTTGATAAGACAAAAACTTAGCAGTAAGTAGTTCGGCTCTATATAAGCAATGTTCATCTGTTTTCCACGATCTAATATATATGTGATGTATAAACACCATATACAGACGAATAAGGGATATTACTTATTAAATGTGGAAAGCTGACAATAGGAAAACCCACATATCGTTTGGTGTATAGTTCCCGTCTACGTGTACCGTCTATACTTTTAGATTTATTATTTGACCTGTATGATATCACTTTCTCTTTAGAAGATACATAGACATTTTAAATTGTTCAACTGATGAAGTCTAATTGACATAAACAATCGTTTTGAGATTGTAACTTTGGTATTATGTTTATAATATGCACTATATAACATTCATAATTATATAGAAATTGCCATTATTAATTGACAAAACATCACCGATATATCTAAATGTCAAATTAATACAAATTTGCTGAACTACCTGGTCTCAAAACACCTCATATAAAAATTCTAGCATCATTTTATATCTACTGCTTGGTATCGATGTGTTGAATCTGAGTGATGTTGCACAAAATAAGAATCTTGATGTTCAAATGCCGGGGTATTTGAATCTGCCGACGCAACTTTCGGTTTCAAACAGTAATCGCTGATACCAAGAAGTTTCTTTTTTAATTGCCCATGCGTTGTTATTCAACGGTATGACAGTTGCATATTTTGATACTTTGAATAGTGGCAGAAATGGTGTGTTTTGAATCATTTTATCATACTTGTCATAACAACGATAGAGGATATATATGACAGACAAAATGTGTTCTGATCATATAACACGCCCATTATTCTATTATTATCCAAATTTCTACTTTGTATTTTATTTATTTTCTATACTCTTTATTTAATTGCATGTAGGCAAGTTATGAATTAGTTTTAGTTAGATCAGAGCCGTAAGATAAGCACACCTGGCGATCCACATTTGTTGTTGGATTATAGAACAGTCATTTTAATCTAAATTATTTAACGCCATATCAGGTATTGTTACTCTTCCTGGGATTTTGAATGTTTTGTATATATAGTTTGAGTTTGGTAATGAATTAGTTAGACGTTGAATGTTTTGTATATATAGTTTGAGTTTGGTAATAAATTAGTTAGACGTTGAATGTTTTGTATATATAGTTTGAGTTTGGTAATGAATTAGTTAGACGTTGAATGTTTTGTATATATAGTTTGAGTTTGGTAATAAATTAGTTAGACGTTGAATGTTTTGTATATATAGTTTGAGTTTGGTAATAAATTAGTTAGACGTTGAATGTTTTGTATATATAGTTTGAGTTTGGTAATAAATTAGTTAGACGTTGAATGTTTTGTATATATAGTTTGAGTTTGGTAATAAATTAGTTAGACGTTGAATATTTTGTATATATAGTTTGAGTTTGGTAATAAATTAGTTAGACGTTGAATATTTTGTATATATAGTTTGAGTTTGGTAATGAATTAGTTAGACGTTGAATGTTTTGTATATATAGTTTGAGTTTGGTAATGAATTAGTTAGACGTTGAATGTTTTGTATATATAGTTTGAGTTTGGTAATAAATTAGTTAGACGTTGAATGTTTTGTAATATAGTTTGAGTTTGGTAATGAATTAGTTAGTCGTTGAATGTTTTGTATATATAGTTTGAGTTTGGTAATAAATTAGTTAGACGTTGAATGTTTTGTATATATAGTTTGAGTTTGGTAATAAATTAGTTAGACGTTGAATGTTTTGTATATATAGTTTGAGTTTGGTAATAAATTAGTTAGACGTTGAATGTTTTGTATATATAGTTTGAGTTTGGTAATAAATTAGTTAGACGTTGAATGTTTTGTATATATAGTTTGAGTTTGGTAATGAATTAGTTAGACGTTGAATGTTTTGTATATATAGTTTGAGTTTGGTAATAAATTAGTTAGCCGTTGAATATTTTGTATATATAGTTTGAGTTTGGTAATAAATTAGTTAGTCGTTGAATATTTTGTATATATAGTTTGAGTTTGGTAATAAATTAGTTAGACGTTGAATGTTTTGTATATATATTTTGAGTTTGGTAATGAATAAGTTAATCGTTGAATATTTTGTATATATAGTTTGAGTTTGGTAATAAATTAGTTAGTCGTTGAATATTTTGTATATATTTTTTGAGTTTGGTTATCAATTAGTTAGTCGTTGAATATTTTGTATAAATAGTTTGAGTTTGGTAATAAATTAGTCGCTGTCTCAAAACTTTAGAAGCAACATCCAAGTTGAGCTGTTCACCTGTCGACATATTAAAAAAAGACAGAGGTTGTGTGTATATATTTTAAGTGTGCTTTATTTTATTTTATATTTTATATTTAGTAACAGTGGTACACAACAACATCAATTTAAAGTGTACGGGCTCAGATCATGAATTTCCAATAGTTGCTCAATAAAAATTAGTGATATTTTGGAGTTATAAAAACCTTTTTTTTATTAGTGTTATAAGTCCCACAAAGCATTTTTAACTTACATGATGTCATTAGCTTAAGGTGGAGTGCTACAGATTTTGACCCGTGCTATCGACTCACCAATGCATTAGGGTTTCTTTTAGGGGCCGTGTCTTCCGCGTCGGGGATTTCAGTTTTAATCTCATCCGAAAGACCCGCGACTTTCACTGGGTATGACAAGCTTTTGGCGAAGGAACAGCCGCCTCCAGTATGATAGTCTTTGGTATGACGAACCCCGGACCTTCAGCTTGAAAGTCGACTTATCTACTACTAGACCATCGCAAGTGGTTATACAACGTAAATGAAATGTAAAACATTGACGTATAGATAGCATTCATATACAGGGCATCAATTTGTAAGACTAAGAATGAACTAATCTCACTCATTTTATCAAATTAAATTACAACATCATGATAAAATAAGAGTATTCAATATTGTACTGAAAAGGTTACACGTACGACCTCCTCATGCAGAAGCAAGGAACAAATGTATTTTTAGTTTCGTCTTTTATATAAACAACAGCTTGTATATATAAGTATGTCAATATTTGTCACGGGAGTAGCTGCCATGCATGTTTGAATATCACAGACTATATATATATATATATATATATATATATATATATAATATATATATATATATATATATATATATATAACCCAGAATAAGGGTACCATGCAGTAATAGGTGCGAGATACAATACGCAGCCAGCAGGAAAGTCATGACACTTGTCACCATTACAAGTCAAAACATTAATGTAAACTTTATATCTCACAAGAAACGCGAACTGAAGTGAAACGAGATATCATTGAATGGCGTTAATGTATATCTTACGGAACCGGAACATTATGTAGGGAGCACGTGTTCTGAGTACAAATTATTCCGACAAAACCGAACGAAATGAGACATTTGTTTTTTTTTATCTATGTATATGTTTTGTAAGTTTTTGGACAGTGAGATTTCGGTGTAATAATTGATTTCCAGAATTCACCTAACCGACCTATAAGATAGGATTCTTTTTTCAACAGAAGCATTTTATAGGTTTTTTAATTGTGGCTTTAATATCGTATCATACGATGGTTGATAAAATCTCGTATTCGAAAACTTAAAGGGACTATGAAAACACGTTATCCCTCTGTATTTAATGATCCAAAAGTAGTAACCAACTGCACATGACCAGTATTGGTACCAGCGAGCCTCAAATAATATAGTTTTTAATGTAAGGCGCAGCCAGCAGGAAACTTTCAAAGGACGAGATCCTTCAAAATCCCGTGCATTACACTCATTGTCCCACAACGGATACCGATTTCGAGCAAGGATACCTAAACTCATAAAACATATAATGTAAACTAGCAGTGTTACATTTATCTTATCTTGTTTTCTTATTTCAAATGCTTTCTAATTGTATTTCTAACTGATTTTTTAATTTTCGTTAACCCTTTAGTGACCTGTACCCCATGTACATATACCTGAGTTAGATAGTCTGTTGATTCGAAGGTTGCACGGACTTCTTCTGGCAGTAAAAACGTGGTCCCAATGTCAATTTTGCTATTAGAAATTTTGCTTATTGTATAATTTTATAATATACAGGACTTCTGAGCTGAGTTAAACATTTATATTATATACATATATTACGTATCTGAATTTCATCTACTACAAGTTAATAATGGTTCAGATAAATGTTTTATATTGTTCACGTGTAATTTACTGGTTCTGTGTAGAGTACATTGAAAGTACACGTTTTGAGTAATTGTGTAACTTAGTATAATTTAATGAGTATAATTATACTAACGAGTATATTGAGTATATATATATATATATTGAGTATTTGCGTATTAGTAATAAGTGTGTAAAACAACGAATTCAAGTTGTTGGTGTAGTACTTCAGTAAACGCTAAACACTGAGGTGTATGGAGCTCCGTTATATTAAAGTTCGCTGTTTTTTGTACGTAATGCATTTATTATTTTGTTTAATTGAACTCCTTAATAGTGCCTAATACCAGGTTCCTAAGTTGTAACAGAACCAAAGCAAATGATCCAGGGAACGCTAAATGTTTTAAAATAACTTGTAATAAACTTGAACACTAATCAAAGTCACTCTATTGTGTATGACGATGGTGGTTAAAGAGGGAAAACCCTCGGGTGTAAAGTATTGATTGAATTGGATCCAGAACTTCTCAGTACTTGTATCACACAGGAAATGTTCCAGGATTGATTCATTTTCATGTGTAGCAACGCACTAAGTGACATTTGTAACTTTTAACAAAGTATATTTGGTCAAGTAACTGAACTTTGCAGTCATGAACAATAAATTTTGTGAATCTGTTATATTGACTGAAACAAAAACTATCAATTTCATATACTGCTGATTTATATCATTTGTATATTTATTATATTACATTTGCTATATTGTTTTATAGGCAAACTTTTTAATGGGGGCCCAGATGGCGCTGAAACCCTGAAATAATTCAAGTATCAGTAAGTCGATGGTAAGATGTGTTCACTTTATTATTTTCTATCTGGTAAAATATGAAAGATGTGACGGTACTGCAAACAGGGTATGTTGGGAATTTTCAGTTGGTTTCTGGCATTGTTTTGTGTTGTCTGTATTTGTGTAAACGTTTCTTCCTTTGCTGTGAATATTTCAGTCATGACCGAAAGTTTGAAAAACATTATTGAAGTTGGTGAATCCTTAGGTTACAAGGATGATACTTTGAGAGAGTTTGTCAGGACTCAACAGGAAATAGAAAGGGAGGAGAGACTCTGAGGACCGTATTTAATAATGATCTGCAAAAATCATCAATATCAGATGGAAATCCTACACGAAAAAGGAAAACTGAAGACAAGTGGTAACGAAGAGGTAAGTGCTGTTCCGCTCTTTAAAGGTCCTAAAATTCCAGCTTTTGACGACGGGAAAGACGAAATGGATAGTTACTTACGAAGATTTGACCAGAGTATCAGACAAATCATCATGGGCTCTAACTGCTTAATATGATGTTTATGCTTTAATGTTTTTGTTTACGAAACACTGAAAACTTGATATGAGGGATGGTTTAAACGTAGATTTAAATCAACATTACCAGACACTGGTGAAACATTCGTTCAGTTCTCTGTGAGATTGAGCAGTAATTTGCAAAGGTGGTTAGTCATGGCAAAAGTAAATAATACATATGATGAATTGTTTGACGTGATACTACGAGATCAATTTCTAAATGTCTGTAATAGAGATTTGGCATTATTTTTTAAGGAAAGAGTACCACCTAATATTCAGAATATGGCATTACTTGCAGACCAGTATCGAGAAGCCAGAATGACGAATGCATCTTATCTAACTGGTAAGAAAAGTCCAAACATTAATTTGCCACCAGCTCAATTGGGCAATCAAAAATCACTAAAGGGCGATAAGAATAATGCTCAATCTTCTTTCGTACCTAAGTCAGAACGTCGATGTTATGTCTGTCATAAAAAAGGTCATATTGCATTAGAATGCAGAAATAAAGACAAACCAAAGGTATCCATGGTTACTCAGGACAATAAAGGAAATGTCAATGTAAATGACGAAACAGCTAAGATGAGTTGTGTTACAACATTGCCTGCTACTAGTACGACAAATACACTAGCCAGTAATTTGTCAACTATGTTGTCATCTTCTTGTCAATGGCAACATAACATGCCAATTTCTACTGGGTATGTGGAAGGTAAACCGGTCACAGTTTTAAGAGACACTGGTTGTAGTGGTATTGTTGTAAGAAAAAGCAAAGTTGACGACTCAAAATTGATCACAAACAAATTTCAAACATGTATTTTGGCGGATGGTTCTTCCGTTAAGGTACCGGTAGCTTCTATTTTTATTGACACGCCATACATAACTGGCACTTTTGAAGCATGATGCATGGTAAATCCCGTTTATGATTTGATTATAGGCAATGTTTCTCATGTGAGACACTCAGGAAACCCTGATCCTAACTGTAGTGACACTCATGCAGTTGAAACACGCCTTCAGGCAAAACAGAAACTGAAACCATATCAGCAACTTAAGGTACCAGAGATAATAAAACAGGACATCAATCCTGAAGAAATCAAAGCTGCACAGCTTACAGATGAGACTGTAGGTAAGATTCGTAAATGGGCAGAGTCTAACCAGGAGGTGACTAAACGGAGAGGGAAAATACAATGGTTCCAGAGACATGTTCTGGTCTACCGTAAATTTATATCTACAGAAGAGTCTAAGGTATTTACTCATCTGGTAGTTCCAAAGAAATTCAGAGACATTGTCATGAAGTTAGCTCACGAATCAATTATGTCAGGGCACTTAGCAACTTCTAGAACCATATCTAGAATTCTATCTGAATTGTATTGGCCAGGGTTACAGTCGGACATTGGGAGGTTTTGTCGGTCATGTGATATATGTCAAAGGACCGTACAAAAAGGTAAAATTTCAAAGTATCCCTTACAAAAGATGCCACTCATTGATGAGCCATTTACACGAGTGGCAGTTGACATTGTTGGGCCTATACACCCAGTCACGGATAAGGGAAATAGGTATATCTTAACATTAGTAGATTACACAACTAGATATCCTGAGGCAATACCATTGCCAAATATAGAAACCGAGAGAGTAGCAGAAGCCTTAATGGAAATGTTGAGTGACATGGGCACACAGTAGTCGGCTTATTTCTGTAAAACAGATTATGACAACTCCCTACCATCCGATGACTAATGGATTAGTTGAACGGTTTAATGGTACGCTTAAAGAGATGCTAAAACGAATGTGTAGTGATCGCCCAAAGGACTGGGACAAATACATTAATGCAGTATTGTTTGCTTACAGAGAAATACCTCAAGAGAGTCTAGGTTTCTCCCCTTCTGAATTGGTATATGGCAGATCTAGCAGAGGTCCCATGACGATACTGAAAGAACTATGTACCAAGGAAATCGAAGACCCGCAGGTAAAAACAACATATGAGTATATTCTTGATTGAGTCAACTAGAAGGTTAGCCAGAGAAAATCTAGAGAAAGCATCAAAACGACAAGCAAGATACTACAATAGATCGGCGAGAACAAGAACGATGAAAGTCGGTGATAATGTGTTGGTTCTACTACCTACCGATTCCAACAAGCTGCTTATGCAGTGGAAGGGTCCATTTTGCGTCATAAAGAAATTAAACAGGGTAGATTACCAAATTGATTTCCATGTTAATTTGTTGAAACGATACATTAAGAGGCACAACGTTTCAGACGATGACAGAGGATTCGTTGGTACAGCGGTGATTGATTGTGAAAACGAACAACAGGATGTCATGGATGAAACTCCGAGTACATGTAAGCGGGAAGGCTTTGAAAATGTAGATATCAACCCAGATGCAGTTTTTCTGATGTCTTAAGTGATACTCCAGGCTATACTCATGTGATTGAACATGAAATCAAAGTAGACACCAGTCAACCCATCAGAATGAAGCCATATGCAGTTCCATTTTCAATGACAAAGGTAATTGACGATGAAGTAGAGAAATATAAAAATATCAGATACCAAAGTATAAATCAATAGGATGTCCAGGACACAGATACAAATCCGGTAAAAATGGACAGACACGGACCTCTGGAAACCAAGAGGTGGGATCAGGTGCCATGGAGGAGTAAGCATGGTGAGGAGTGTATCCTCGTCACAATTGGTACAGACGTCTCAACAACCGCCAACGAAAAGGCAACTCAACATTTCACTTAGTGAAACAGAGTAGTCGCAAACAAGACTATTATAGCGACCATAAAATTTGCGGAACGTTGACATTAAACGCGGTTTTCGATATCCCTGTGTCAATAATTTGTCAGTGAGTAGTTTACCTCTGTATATGAAATCTTCATATGTTGATAGAAATGATAGAACTCAATGTTATAGAGCCGTCAGAAAGCCCATACTGCTCACCAGTAGTTCTTGTAAAGAAAAAAGACAACACGTTTCGATTTTGTGTTGATTTCAGAGCATTAAACGCGCATTCTCAGTTTGACGCAGATTACAAAGTATGTTTTTTCCAGGTTAGATTTATCGAAAGGATATTGGCAAGTCCCTTTAACCGAAGCCTCTAAACCCAAAACTGCTTTCCAAACATCTAAGGGTCTTTTTCAATTTAGAGTTATGCCTTTTGGATTGGTGACAGCACCAGCAACATTTTTCAAGATTAATGCGTAAGGTACTTTACGGAATTGAAAATACTGATAATTTTAGATGAATTTTTGTCTTTTCCAAAGTTTAAGAGTCATTTGAAAGTTCTTAAGGAACTATTTACCAGGCTGAGAGAGTCAAACTTAACCGCAAAGCCGAGTAAATGCTCAATAGGCTACGGCAGTCTTGAATGCTTAGGTCACATCATCGGTGAGGATATGCTGAAACCTAATCCAGAGAAAGTAAGAGCCGTTGCGGATGCTAGCAGACCACAAACAAAACGTCAGTTACGATCATTTCTGGGTCTAACTGAGTTATTGCATTACCATTAACGGATCTCACAAAGAAAGGATCGCCAAACAAAATAATTTGGGGAAAACCACAAGAAAATGCTTTTCGTAATTTGAAGCAAATGTTAATGCATTCTCCTATTTTAAAATTGCCAGATTTTCCCAAACAATTTATACTTCAGACGGACGCATCAGAAACCGGACTGGCATTTCTCCTGCAAACTGAGGACTTTGAAACTTCCAATTGCATACGCGAGCAGAAAATTAAAAGGTAGTGAATGTAAGTATTCAACCATAGAAAGAGAATGTTTGGGAATAGTTTGGGCAATCGGAAAATTTCAAAGGTACCTGTATGGCAGGGAATTCTTGATTGAAACCGATCACCAACCATTAATGTATATAAACAAGGCTAAAGTCATAAATGCTAGGGTTATGAGATGGGCACTCACTCTACAATCCTACAGATACTGAGTTGTAGCAATTCGTGGGAGAGATAATCAGGGAGCTGATTATCTGAGCAGACTCTAGTAACTGTAATGACTTCTGTCAGTATTTAATCTCATGCGTAAATGTGTTAACAAAAGTATATTCATACTTCTACAAAATGGGGAGGTATGTTACATTTACGTATGTGTTTAACTTGTTTTCTTATTTCTAAATGCTTTCTAATTGTATTTCTAAATTATTTTTAGTTTTCTTAAGTTAACCCTTTAGTGACTTTATTTCTTTTCTCCTGTATGGTACCCCATCTACCTGTACATATACCTGAGTTATAACATATGTAGTCAGTCTGTTGAGAAATTCGCCAAGGTTGCACGGACTTCTTCTAGCAGTAAAACGTGGTCCGATATTACCGTGGTCAATTTTGCTATATAGAAATTTGTACATTATTGTATAATTTTATAATATACAGACACCGGACTTCTGAGGTGAAAACATTTAATTATATACATGTATCTGTATAATTTCTAAGGTCTACTAAAAGTGTTATAATGATAATGTTCAGATAAATGTTTTATATTGTTCCGAGAATATTATGTGTATTTTTTGTGATGTGTAAATATTTGTGTATTCTCTAATTACCGTGTAATTCTACTGGTTCATATTTGTGTATTGAGTATGCGTATTGAAAGTACACGTTTTGAGTAATTGTATAACTTAGTATAATTTAATGAGTATAATTATGAATATCTTATATAGTTAATAAAAATGTTGAAACTACTTTGTGTATATTTGAGTGCCTTTCGCGAAATCGCAAAAATAAACGATGACCATTTTGTTGATTACAGTTACCATACAATGCGTAAACATCCAGTATTATAACAGAAAGATTGTAGTATTACAAGTCAAAATCTTAAATTTCTAATTTGCACAACACAGTTCCATTCTTTTGTTTTCCTTCTGGATTTTGTTCTCATCGATCTTTTTCTGGAGTAATCCCAAGTTAAATATGACCGAACAAAAACTTAAAGTCGCAGCCATTATAAAACTCCAGGTAAAACAATGTAAACCTTTACAATCGGTCGATCCTTTTATATGTATACTGCTATCATATATCCATCCAAATACCTGTTGAATTGCTAATCCACCGAAAGCATTCCCAAGCATCATGGAACCCCAATTTCTTGCAAAGTAGTCCATGCCGTAAAACTCACTGATCATTGTTGGCGTTAAACACCAAAGTGCCCCATTGGAAAACCCAATGAGTATATCTATAATAGTGAAAACACCTAAGATGTCTGAGAAAAATATGGCGACGACCAATGCAATAGTTTGGACTATGTTAAAGGATAACAAGACCGCTGCTCGTGGTACCTTTTTCACAATTGCATCTGACAAAAATCCAGCAAAGAATTTGGATACAACACCTGCAATAGGATTAATTGTGGTAAACAATGTCGTATAGTGTTCCAAATCATAAGACTTTAGATACGTTCCCTGATTATTTTGAAACATTAGTTGAAGTCCTGCACAGAATATGTAGCTCCAGAGAAGGTATTGGAAATCAAAGCGTCGAATTAATTTTATCCCTGTTATCTTTTGTCTTATTGATTTCTCAGGTATTTCAAGCGTATCCGAATTATTAATACCAGATGGTTCAATAACTGTTTCAAATTCCAAAAAATCCGGTGGAAATTCTGTCAAGAATACAATTCCAAGGGAACCACATACACCAAATACAATTGCTGTCATCATGTAGAAACCACCCAGATTTTGGTTCTGTTCGTCAGTTGTGTGGCCACGAGCAAATACGGTCCCGTATAAGTATGAAAACATTGCTGGTCCACCACTAAAAGATGCGTCTAAAAGACCGACAATTTTTCCTCGATGTTTTGGGTGGAAATTGTTCATGCAAGTTCTTAGACAAGCCATATACATAAATACCGCTCCAAAGCCTAAAATGTAAATATATATATATATATACTGTAGATCCGCGCCATAAGACCACCGCGCTTAGAAGTTTAAAGACCACTACAATTAAAACCAAATTAAGACCATAGATATTCCGTCCCTTGAAAAAATAATAAATCCTGATTCCCACTAAACAGACCAACTCGCTGATCAGACCAATATGAATCGGTGAGTTAGGTGGTATTATTACTGTGGTTCCACTGTAACACCTCAATAATAAGACCACTTTGAGTCAGTCAGTTAGTTGGTATTATTAATGTAGTTTCACTGTAACACCTCACTAATCAGAGCAATGAGTCAGTCAGTTAGGTGGTCTTGATAGCGTGGTTCCACTGTAGCACATCACTTATCAGACCACTTCCAGTCAGTCAGGTGGTATTAATAGCGTGGTTTCACTGTAATACATCACTAATCAGACCACACTGAGTAGGTCATTTAGGTGGTCTTAATACGAGGTTTCGCTGTATCTTCATAAATATACCTGTATACACCCTTACGTTTTCGCGCACGCAACTTTTAGACAAAAAAATAATACTTTTGTTAAGTTTTGAATACCTATCGAAAATTTAAAGCAGCATTAGCTAAGTTAGGAATATTTTTTCGGAAAGTGTGTAATGACCAGGAAACGATTGTATACCTTAAAAATCAATACGATTTACCGTCGAAAACATAGTGCAGATGCCAAACAAAAATCATCAATAATTTTTGTGTTTACATGAAAACTGAAACAAGACATGGCGTTTGATCACTTTCCGATCATCTTCTTAGATGTCCACGAGACTTGCTGGTTGAGTGAAGTTACAAGGAAAACTCGTACCCAAGACGAATCGTACCAAGACAAAAACGTAGACTGACTGAGTGACAAACATTACCCAACAATTAATATAAGAATTCTTTTGTACTACCATATTTTGATATCACATACGAGTTTTCGTATGCCAAGATACTGTCATTCATGTTTAAAACAATAACGTCATACTATTGATGGCATTCCATGATAACAATGTGGAGAATGTGTATGCAGCAGTTATATACAAATTAAAATGTCCTTGCATCATAATTACATGTAAGTATTATATATTAAAGTTATATTTTGCTAATTCTCCAAAAGCTAAAATTGCTAATGATCTTTTAAGAATGTGTACTCTTGGAGAGATTTGGCAATACATTTAGGTTTATGATTTCGCCTTGTATGATACCACTATTTTTTTCTGAAATGTACATTTATTATTTAATTCGAGCTCATCTGTCGAACTGATGATGTCTTGATTACAGAAACGGTCGTATTGAACATGTGTGTTGCCCTCTTTAGTAAAACTATAACTTTGGTGTTATTAAGTATACTTAAACGTTATTCGCAATAATTTACCTTAATAAAACGTTATTAAACAACTCCAGTAAGATATTTGACTTTTATTCAGCCCAATGACTCAATGCTTAAAATTTAAGGTAGGTAATCCTATTTTCGAAGTGAGTTGCACGGGCAGTAGTGACTCCGATCCACACCTCAGTTGTTGTTGTTTAACGTCCCGCTCAAGAGTCTTTCACTTTAACCAAATGCCGATGAAGGGTTTCAAAGTTTGACCTATACTAGGCACTTATGGCCATTGAGCATTCCGGGTTCTTTAACGTACCGATACCTACTCATTACTTTGACACGGGTGTTATGTTGTTGTCATTTTGTAAATTTTGTATTTACGCCCACCCAGTCAATTTAAAATTTACAAAATGACACTGGACCTCGGTTTTTACTCTCTCATTCAAAGGACAGGGAAAGCTCGTCACCTCCACCGAGGCTCGAACCCGCGACCCTCAGGTTGCGAATAGATCACTCCACTGTGGAGCCACGACGGCTCTCTCAGCTCCTCCGTGATTTTATGCATATTGACACCTAGTGACATCGGTACTATAAAACAGAATCCAGGTCCTTTCATGGTGACTTAGTACTCGAGTAATTTTGGAAAGTGTAAGTGATTTCGGCAATTGCTTCCAAGTAATTTTATTATCGACACTATGATAACATGTATATAAATTTTGCATTGTGTAGTACATGTATATGAATAATTAATTCGAATTTAGATTCTTAGTAGTCTACTAAAATATGTGTGTGTGTGTGTGTTTTCTTTGAATTGCCAGGTAGAATGAATGTGAATGGGGCATAACAAAACCACATTTTCGTCATTATCTTTGTAATTACAAACTCATTTGATTTAGATTCCTTTTAGTTTTTTTTCATTACATTCGAACGCCTGTTTGGCTAATATAATGTTTCACTTAAATTATTAGATTTCCCATACGCATGACTTTTTAGAAGCCATTGAGACGAATCTTCATTGGTACCATTATAAGAATTTTCAAAGTTTCCAATTAATATCAACACATGCCAAAACTGTTATTTCCAATTGCCAATTCAACCACACCGAAATCACTCGGTGCCAATTTGACTTGGGTACGAGCTGACCTGCTATACTATAATGATACACCGAAGTAATCGGACTATTTTAGCGTTTTATTTTGTGTTTCCCTCAAATAGATAAATAAAATTACTGAATTTGGGTGGATTGGATTCACTTGTATTACGTTTTATCCCATTAGGATGAAAACAAATGACTACGCATGTCTACGAACTTTCCGAAGTGATATCTGTATGAATATTGCCCACAATACCATTTTTTTATACATGCCCACCAATATTATTTTCTATTTTCAAATTCATAATACTTTTAAACAAGCCAATATGTGCAAGTGTAATTAATGAGAACTTTGTATCTTTACATAAGGATATTTTATCACTTATTTGATCACGCACTAGCCGTCGCTAATGCTGCTTTAAGGGATTCTAAGTTGATATTCTATTTACAGTATGGTGCCCCAGTCTGTAAACACAACACATCAAATTAGGCCATTGTAGAGATACAAAAGTGCTAACCGTCTTTAGGTCAAAAAACATAATATAACCTAGAGAAATATAAAACCACCCATGGCCCTAACAAAAATGGAATGTTATACTCGTATGTACGAATCATCATTGAGTTATATTCTTACATTATATTTGATTTATCAATGGTCGAGCCCACACTACTACTGTAATGGAATGTTTGTACATGAAAATGGATCAGACAGTTGTCGATTAAAGTATTTGGAGGGAAAGATGTCCGCTATTGAAGTCTCTAAAATTGTTGAGTTTCTACCTTTGACATATTGATGTAATCTGGATATTGATGCGACATGCAAGTTCGACGCGATCATGAGATTACGAACCCGATCCTGTCTAGACGTGGTGTAGGCTAATAATACATACTATCAGGCAGCGGTTTTCGGTTATGGTAGAAACAGATTTAACAACTGAACAACTCGTGTAATTGATTATCATGTTAATTTTCAAAATTTGAAAAGAAACACTCGTTTCGTGTCTTTTTTTTTAATTTTGAAAATTAACCAACCCGAGTTAAAAAAGTCAACCAAGACTCGTTGTGGATTCTCTATTTATAATCCGATCCTTAGTGATTATATTACATTTCTTTTCCTAATCAAAGATACATGATATACGAAACCTCTAAGACAAAAATCATTGATACCACATACCTCCAATGAAGAAGTATATATACTGTAACCAGGAATTAGAGTGGTAAAAACTTTCCATCAGTGTTGTACTGTACAGCAACATATACCCAAGGGCGGCAATTACAAGAGCTACCAAAGATGTCCATCTTGCACCAAATCGTTCACACATCATTCCAGCTGGGAAACCAAGTGAAATCCCAAAATTGGACATTGATCCCATCATTTCAACTGAAATGACAAATATATATATATATATAGATATAAACCCTAATAGGGTTTTTATAAGACCTTCACTACACCTGTATTGATCGGTAGTGTGGGTATATCTTGTAACGCATTCGTATTATGAAAAATGGCGGTATTCGAAACAGCAATGAAATCACCAAAAGCAAGATAGTAAATTAAGTTCAAAATTCAAAATCTTTAAGCAATTCAATGTGTGTGTATGCTTGTGTGTTTAGGTGTGGGTGTGTTTGTGTTATTTGTGTTATATTATTTGTTAATTCTGAGGAAGGGACAAGACATCCAGAAAATTTGTTGATAATTTTGTTCATGTCATTTTAGTGCTTCATAAAGTGCAAATACACACACACACAAACACACCTACACAGACACACACACACACCTACACACTCACACACACACACACAGATATATATATATATATATATATATATATATATATATATATATATATATATATATACAGTAAAACCTGCTATAGTGGCCACCTCTATATAAGGATTACCTGTTTATAAAGGCCAGTTTTTTCAAGTCCCTTGACTGCATACTTCACTAATTGAACCTGTGTATAAGGGTCACCTGCACATAAAGGTCAATATTTTCTGGTCCCTCGGGAGGCCCCTATATACAGGTTTCACTGTATATATATATATATATATATATATATATATATATATATATAATAAACCCTATATATATATATATATATATATTATATATATAAAACCCTGCCTAATTGTGATAAAACTTGTCAGGGATCCTTTATATAAATTTATTTTCTTTATTTCATTGTTTGTATCATTTAAATTGTCTATGAATTTGTCATTCTTCAAACTGTTGCTTGTATAATTACCAAACGATAGTAGATAATAACACACGGCTAACACCTCGCTAAGTATCCGACAGCTGGTGATTACCTTGTTACGATATAAGTGTACATGTTAATGAGTGTGTCTTGGGTTTTTGTTTGAATATATCCAATATAATTCAAATAGCGTCGTCCCGTAATATCCACAATTAACGCTACCTAACGGCCGACTTATAGTTGTCTGGTATAAACTGTCCGGACAGTTGTTACTGTTATATCTCAAACGTCGTCCATTGACAAACAAAATAACCTGGGCTATATAACGGTATAGGATAGTTCTTTGATATGTTGTGACGGGTATCCAATGACCTTAATATTTTACCTATTGACCTTGACCCCCTGAATTCGAATTGCACCTTTGACCATGTGTGACCTAATTAATGTCAAAATCATAATCATTATGTATATGAGTGTTTGTAATTAAAGCAGCTTGTATTATTTCAGAGACATTTAGGCTCATGTTCATACTTTTAACTACCATACAAGGTATATTTATATCAAATTATAAATTATAAATATTAAATTATGTTAATAAATGTATATATTTGTAGTTCGTCGGGTTCCCCGTATACACCAAAACGTATTCTGTTGAGGAAGTATTGTACAGGACTCAAGTAGTAAAACAACTTTTGGGGATTACCCATAATTTATTTTTAATTAATAACGATATATAACATTTCATACAAAAATTATTAAAAAATTAAATTTAGATAGGCGTTCGACCTACCTGTTGACTGTGTATAGTTGAAATGCATTTTCACAGCGTTTATGTAGGCACCAAATGCATAGACAGAACCAGCTACTGCCATACCACTACATCCGACAACAAGACCGACTATACGTAAGACAAATGTGGATTTCATACCCATTTTCTTTGTACGTTGTTTGTATGCTTCAGTAGATTTTTTCAGAAATCTTTTTTCCAATCCGGATCTCTATAACAGATAGATATGAGTACATACATATTTATCAACATGTATCATTGAGTCAAACAATTGTTTATTTTCTGTACGGAACGTTGAGGAAAAACAAATATAGGAATTCAAAAAACAGAAAGTCGGAGTCACAATATGAATAGAGAATAACATTGTAAACACTGCAAAATGAAACATGAATCTTGCATCGAACAGCACACTAGCTAGAAGTTTTGGTTACCCAATCGCATGTGTTTGTGTTCATTACCAAGAAGAAGCGACTAATTATATAAAAGAGAAAACCGGTCCGTAACATGGGTCACACCGATATGCCAAAGTATAACTTGAATAATAGTTTCGTTATTCTTATCTGAAAAGTACTTAGGTACCGATGGTAACAGTTTGTATATTTATCTCAGAGATACCGGCATTATATTTGTAAATAAATATCGAAATTGCGTCGTTTGAATCTTATTCTTACAAATGCAATGAGATTTGCAATCGAATTTCCAAATTCCAAGTACAAAACACTCCAGTTTGTGTCAATAAGCTTTTGTAAGCATTAAATATCAATGACAAATTCTGGAGGAGACAACGAAGAAAAAGAGTAATTTATCAAAAATATACATATTCTGAAAATAAGTTATCCGAACACAAGTTCGTACTATTACTTTCAGAAAGTGTGATAATAATGTTTGCGATTGTAATTTCATGTTTAAAATTGATCATTGATTTACGCAAGTCAGAAAGCGTGGAAAAGGTCAAGATACACACATGACATACAGAGTGGTATGCAAAACGCGGCATTAAGCCACGACATAATGTTTGACTGGTCAGCACTGGTTCTTGTCTCACTGTACCTAGGGTATTGATGAGGGGTGATTGTCATTTTACTAGCCCGTTGACTTTATCCCCGGGTACTTCGTAACTATTTACAGTAAAACTAAACGTCATTATTGAATATGGAATACAACACCAGTAATCTAACACACAGCAATCTTTATTGTTTGGTTTACCTATGTTGATACGGACAATGATACTCAGGTACAGTTTTTTCTTGGTCACATACTTCTCTAGTGTGTTATCGTTATCTAAGGTAATCGCGTGACAATATCAACATATTTCATATTGAAGTCTATAATATGTAAGTACACCACTGATTTTAAAATTTCGAATAACCAGATATGTATATATATATATATATATATATATATATATATATATATATATATATATATATATATATATATATATATATATATATATATATATATATATATATATATATATATATATATATATATATATATATATATATATATATATATATATATATATATATAAACTTAATGCGATGCATATGACTCACAGCGTGTGATCGACCGACAAGGGATACGTTCTCCTCCATGGCACTTTATCCCAGTTCAAAATTGTCGAGGGGTCCATATTTGTCCAGTGCCCGCCATATTTGTCCAATGTCCGCCATATCTGTATAGTCTTCCGGTCCTCCTACCAGTTAACATCTATGTTTTATTGGTATGCTATAGTCTTTTTATATCATTTTGTACGAATCCATTATCATCATTGTAAGAATCAATTTTCAATCTCCAGAATGGTGAATACGATGTATTTGGAAATTGTCACATGTTCAACCGAAATGCATGCACTAATCATTCAGTCTTGTCATTTGGTCTAAATGTTCATCTTTTACTCAGCCCTTTCATACCTATTGATTAAATTGTCAACATTTCATAACTATTTTTTCTGTCGACAGCTGTTTCATCCTTCATTAAATATGTTGATATATTGATGCGATAACATTGAAGTTTTGCAAATTACAAACGGCAATACACAACAACTGCAGTGAATGAATAATAAGACGCTTGGTATACAGTGTCAAATACTGATGAGAGAAAGTCAGTCACCGTGAGTTCGTGGTCACATCAAGACAAATCTAACAGATGAATTTGTGTCTATATCCTGGACACTGTCTCTTGTGGATATCGTATGACATAGACTATTATTGTAATTTTGATATAGGAGTGATGATATCTGGGTAAAAGTTTCGTTCCATTAGGAAAGTAGCGAAAATCCTTTAACATATATGCAAAAAGAGGCTATTCAAATGAACGCACAGTTCAAGTAAATGTGTGTATATATCATAGTACATGTGTGTATATATCATAGTACATGTGTGTATATATCATATTACATGTGTGTATATATCATAGTACATGTGTGTATATGTCATAGTACATGTGTGTATATATCATAGTACATGTGTGTATATATCATAGTACATGTGTGTATATATCATAGTACATAGTTGCTGGGACAAGAATATGTAACATTTAGATTATGTTGCTGGGACAAGAATATACAACATTTAGGTTATGTTGCTGGGATAAGAATATACAACATTTAGGTTATGTTGCTAGGACAAGAATTTACAACATTTAGGTTATGTTGCTGGGGCAATAATATACAACATTTAGATTATGTTGCTGGGACAAGAATAACGGTAATACGAACTATAGATAATATGAAATTAGACGACAATTGCGTTGTATATTTTCTAAGAGACACAACCACGGGTATTATATATATATATATATGTCTACTTTGTAAAATAATTATGTGGATGATCAAACTTTCCGCTATGGTAATACAGTGAACAGTTCATACTTTTAGCATTTTTGAGTGCCAAATCACCATGTGGGGATTAACTCTAAGTGGAGAGATTGCTGTATGATATACTTGGGCCGATTTTATGGTGGCGGAGAGGAACGGGTTACAAGATACCCGGCAAGAGATTACCGACTTTACGCAAGTAAAGTTACAAACTTTCCAACAAATTCAGCTTCGGTTCCATTGGACTCGTACCCGTGCTGACCAAAATACTTTTAAAATACAACAAAACAAATGTTTTTGTGTCTTTTCATTAATAATACAGCAAATTTAAACCGGCAAAAACCACTTGTGTAGGGATATAACTGAACCAGCGGCTGGAGAAGGGTCCTTTACAAAATTTCTTGAAAAATTGTTATTTTACGTGTTATCAGAAACTCTCTAAATTCCGCGTGCGAAAAATAGACAACATATTACGTCAAATAGAATTCCTTGTTTCCTTTTTCGCGTTCCAGTGGCCATGTCATAAGGCCCCTTATCACGACTGTTGGCTCAATTATAACTGGAGTCAAGTTAAACCCTTAATAATTAGTGTATTTTCTCATGTGTAAATTATGATCAAGATGAAAGTACAACTGATCATGATGTGTTATCGGCCCTATATAAACGCCGATTTTCTTTTTGTTTGTAGTAACCGTGTTTGAAGATTCAATGGATCAAGTAACATGGACATTCGGTTCAACGATCCAGTGCTACTCAAAATGGCAATGATCTGAAGTTATACTGTAGATAAACATAAAGACAGATAAACGGACAGATAGATAGATAGATAGATATCAATTCACATTAATATGAAATACATGATATAGAAAAGTTACCTACGCCCTATAATACATGTTATTATACATACCTTATATCAGTAGTGATCAGTTCTGTATTTTTGTCAAACCACTTCTTCAGCGTGGAATATATGTATTATATGATACAAAGTATTACTACCCATGTTACTGACAAAGACTTTGATATCTACAGTGAGTTTAAATGATGATACACACTCGCTACATACCACTGATAAATTTATCGAATTATGTTATAAATACAAAGTACAATTAGATATGTAAAATTTCATTTGCCTGACGGTTGTATCACTTTCTTACATATTTTATTTTGTCCTTGGGTTGTAGAAATGAATATAAAAATATTATATACCAAAGTATAAATATAATGCGGCGGTGAAACTTTATGTCCATTATGTTTTTTAAGATTGGTGACATCCTGCTTCTATATTTGATAATGTTAAGTAATTATGTGATGTCCTTGGAGTACATCTTACATTTCATCTACCGGTATCTGTTTCAAGGCACACAAATCCTTTATATCGTAATTATATTGTCTATAATTTACGCACATTCTCCACTTAGTATCTTTATTACAAAAAACACCACATCGCTGGACCAACTAACTATAAGAAACCAAAGTGCTAAAACGAGGTGATATCGGCTAGATATACTGAAGTGAGTGTAGCATGTTCTGTAATATAAAGAGAAATACGTGTCACCGTGTGTCATCACATACATGCATTATATACTCACTCACAAAACTCTATTCAAACATTATACATTACTTTGGTTGTCATGCAGTTGTCAGCATTGATAACATCAAATTTAATTCAAATTTATTAGCAGCGAAACACCGACCAGTACAAGTGACTACATAATTAATACACACATAATCTATTTCGTTCAACATGAAAAAACAACAAGGCGTGTATGAATTTAAAATAATAGTTCGCTTATACCTAAAAATAGTATCTCAGGAAATATTTAATTTGATATTTCACTTTTTTAATCATTTAATTATCTTCATTAATAGTCTGCGTACTCAAATACATTCCATATTTTATTGTTAATTAAAAACAATGAACTACATTCGGGAATAGCATCAAAATTCTATAAGCATAATTAGCTGTAAATTGCAGCAACAGCAACGAGGAACTGTACCTGATGATAAACAATAACAAACAAATGTGTGCGACACAAATGGATACCGTAGGAACACCTAAATTGTATATGTACCATATTGACTTTATTTTCACTGCATTATTCGTAAAATTCAATCGATAAACTTTGTTTTAAAGAATCTTTCATCAAATGAAAACGTTGCTTTCTCCTGTGGACTCTTTTGTTAGAGCAGAATTCATTGAAAGTCGGCCACTAAAAAAATAACCGATCACAAATTTTCAACTTGAATTTGCAGTTTACACGGATATATAATTTATATATACATATATATATATATATATATATATATATATATATATATATATATATATATATATATATATTATAAGTTTTCTTTAATGCTCCGATGAGAAAATGTTTGCTACACTCACAAAACTAAAAAAGTGTAGTTGGTAGTCAATCAGCCGTCTTGAAAAAGTTTTATAAATTCTGTCAAAGATCGTGCCAGACGATGGGCCAAACATGAAAACATGAGACCTGACAATTTATTTGAATTGCTAAAAGTTGTACGATGGTTGATAGAATCTCGTATTCGAAAACTAAATGGAACTATGAAAACACGTTATACCTCTGTATTTAGTGATCCAGAAGTAGTAACTGAACTGGATACATTACATGACGAATATGTACTGGTCCCAGCAGACAAAGCATCAAATAATATATAAAATTTCAGATACCAAAGTATAAAACAATATAATGTCCAGGAAATAGATACAAATCTGGTAAAAATGGACAAACACCAAGGCGTGTACAACATATAAAGATTTCATATATAAAGGTAAACTTGTCACTGACAAATTATTGACTCAGGGATATTGAATACCGCGTTTAATGTCAATTTGCAAAATTTACTATCGGTATAATAGTCTTGCTTGAGATTATTTTGTTTCACTAAGTGAAATGTTGAGTTGCCTTTCCGTTGGCGGTTGTTGAGACGTCTGTACCAATTGTGACGAGGATACACTCCTCACTTGTTTCATTGGACTTGACTGTGGACTCACGGCGGGTGTGAACGGTCGACAAGGGATACGTACTTTTCCATGGCACCTGATCCCACCTGTTGGTTGCCAGATATCCGTGTTAGTCCATTTTTACCGGATTTGTATGCCTTGGACATTCTATTTATTTATACTTTGGTATCTCAGAATTTTTTATTTAAGTGAAAGTTTATTGGACGTAAAATAAAATAGAAATAACACAACTTACAGTACTTGGATTTGAGAGAGAAACGTGAAAAGAATATATGTTTTATGTATTTGTTCCCCATTAATCGAACTCATGTTATTATTTAAAGCAGTAGATGTATTCATTCAGAGTATTTGTTGTGTAAAAAGATGTGAATACAATGGATACAACTGTTTTGTAATTGTATTGACATATATAGATAGTGGTTATAACAACTTATGTACATCGAAGTCAGTATATTGGTAGTTATTGACGGACGCATTTTAATTGTTAAATACACCACAGTTGTCCTTCTTTCTTTTACATATTATGGATTTGATATAGGATTTAAACAATATATATATTCCTTCATACTAGTTGTAAAATCAGCCTCCCATCGGTAATCAAAGGTCGTGTGCATCATAACGGTGTGGGTTTGATACTTAAGGCGATAAGGAATGACTCAATGTTTATGTTTGTGATATGAGTTAAAGCCACTTATATTTGTGCTGAAAAGCTTAGTTGTATTAGGAACGATGTTGACATTATCAAGTTAGTATAGGTTGTGATACCAATGAAATGTCTTTTATAGATCATAGAAGTGTAAATATTCCCTAAATAATGGACCGGTTGTGTGACTGGTAACACTAACCCTGACTGGAAACCCTATTAATTATGCGTCCTTTATGTAATCCGAAATCTGCCGTTCAGCGAGAGAATCGTAAAAGGCCTTCAACCCAAATACCAACATTGTCTCCAATATTTATCCTAGACTTGTTATAATTTATCCTGAACGTATTAGATTCCTTTTTTTTACAAATGTCATTAGACTAAAACTATGAATACCAAAGTATTAACCATCGAGATGGCCAAGATGCAATATACAAATCTGGTAAACATTGGACAGATATGGAACTCTGGGAATCCAGAGTTAGGATCAGTTGCCGTGGAGATGTACACAGCCCCTGTTGACAGGTCACATTCGTCCTGAGTCCACATTCAAATCCAAATGAAATAGGTGGGGAACATATCTTCGACACACATGGTATATATTACTCAACAACCACCATCGAACAGGAAACTCAACATTTCATTCAGTGAAACAGTAATTGCAAACAGGGTCATTATTCTAACCAAGAAATTTTTGTTAAGTTGACATCAAGCGCGATTTTCAATACGCCTGCTACAACAACGTATCAGTTAGAAGTTTGTCACTGTAATAAAATGTTCATACTATGAACAGGTCATATGTGCGATATTACCATATTCAGGTTAAAACGGGATGTTACTGTTTAAATGAGGAAAATTGATGACTGGGAAGCCGAAATCGTCGCTTTTCCCATATAGCTTGTTGTTAGTTTCCCGCCTATGTCAATAGTAAGTAAACTGTCAAAGTACGAAGCGTATATGTTTGATTCATTGTTAATATAATATAAATCTATATTTCATATACAGACAAATTACTTACTTCTAAGTACACATTGTAATTATAACAGAGATTACGAGAATACAACGTCTGAAGTCACCGTTCCGCAACTTTTACTGTCGATATAATGGTTTTCTTTGCAATTACTCTGCTTCGGAAAATAATATTTGCAGTCAGCCGTTTGAAAGCGGTTGTCGATTCGTCTGTTTCAACTTTGACGAGTACTTAATCCTCACTTATTTCATTTTAATTTCACCATGACCTTGTGGGCTTTCATTGGTCGACATGGCAGGCTTAGCCACGGCACCTTATACCACTTTCAAATTACCAGAAATCCATGGTTTCCCAATGTTCACCAGGTTTGCAAATCTGTCTCTTGGACACCCTTAAGATTAAGACTTTGGTATCCGTGATTTGGTTTTCAAATAAACACCTATACAATGAAGATCAATAAAACCAGGTACAGGATATTGATCATTTAGTCATGATATAACCATTTTAATCAAAATTACGTCATAAAAAATCAAAATTCAATTTTATATGAAGTAAAAATATACCTGTGGTTTTATATAAACAACAGTATTCGTTTGTTGGAGTTATCGCCACTTCCACGGGAAATAAACCTATGAAAATATAATCTAATTTAATTTAATTTCATTGGAGTTATGTCCCGTCAATGGAATTTAATAGTAAGTCAATCGTATGTTGTCACTATGTTTCGCTTAGTGTTGTGAAAAGTTTGGTGATGTTACTATATGTTCTCTATTTGTACGTTGGTATTCTGTATATATGTGTTTGTATTATGTATCCGTATGTTCGTATTCTGTATCTGTATGTTTGTAATCTGTATCTGTGTGTTTGTTTCCTGTATCTGTATGTTAGTATTTTGTCTATATATAGTATGTCTATATTCTGTATCTGTTTATGTGTATTCTGTATTTGTATGTGTGTATTCTGTATCTATATATTTTTATTCTATATCTGCTTCTTTTTATTTTATATATGTATGTTTGTTTTTTTATATCTGTATGTTTGTATTCTATATATGTATGTTTGTATACTGTAACTTTATTTGTGTATTCTGTGTCTGAATATTTATATTATGAATCTGTATGATTGTATTCTGTATCATTATGTGTTTAATCTGTATGTTTGTATTCTGTATTAGTATGTTTGTATTCTGTATTAGTATGTTTGTATTCTGTATTAGTATGTTTGTATTTTGTATTAGTATGTTTGTATTCTGTATTAGTATGTGTGTATTCTGTATTAGTATATGTGTATTCTTTATCGGTATGTTTGTATTATATATATATATATATATATATATATATATATATATATATATATATATATATATATATATACATATTTCATGCATCATTGAAATTTCACAAGATACTCAACGTGTTATTTGATAGCCTATTGTAAAACGCTAGGGTAAGTGAATAGTCATACTGACATTCGAACACTTTTCGTATGGTTGTCTATCACACAGATCCCCTGAGTGACAAATATAGATATTAGCCTTGCCTAATTTACCTCTGTATATGAAATGTTCCTATGTTTAAAATGCACTGGTATCTCGGATCACCTACGAGGAAAAAAGTACTATATGACCGCGAAAAGGGATATCATGAATATATGGAAATTGCACGATAGGGAAGAGAAAATTAACACGTTTGTCGTAAATTAAAAAGCAAATGTTTAAAATATATAGAGATAAGTGTCCAATAAGTATGACGTAGACATCGTTGGATATGATTGCCTCCGAAGTAAAATCCATCATATTCTGGCGTATTTTTGCATTTAATTTCGGACAAGTGATACTTATATTATGGACGCCATATTTCGTGAAAATGTTAATCAAAGGTTATGTATTAAAGTTTATCGTTTGTAGGGTCAACATGAGCCGGCCTGGCTCAGTCGGTAGCGCACGCGACTCTGGATCGTGAGGTCGTGAGTTCGAGTCCCGCCGGCTACAGGTTGGTTTCCTGTCTTTTGGATGAGACAGTAAAAACTGGATGTCCCGTTTCACAGTTGGTGTCGGCACGTTAAAGAACCCTCACAGCTCATGAGTCGTATGTGCCGAGCATAGGCCAAAATTTGAAGCTCTTCACCGGCATTTGGTGACGTCTCCATATGAGTGAAATATTCTTGAGTGGGACGTTAAACAATAATAAACAAACAAACAAACAAGTAGGGTCAGCATATTATTTGGGCTTTACCCTTTATCTTTTAAGTTGCCTGTTCAGGTGTTCACAATCCGCCATAACACGTTACCTTGTAAATAAACAGCATTGATGATGAATTTGTCGATGTGTGTGATTGAGAAATTCACCACGAGCCACGAATGAAAAACATGACCGGTTCAGAAAATAAACATAAATATGCACCAGGCCTATTGACGACGGTCAAAGTTTACATATATATATATATATATATATATATATATATATATATATATATATAGATAGATAGATAGATAGATAGATAGATATATATATATAGATATATATATATATATATATATATAATATATATATATATATATATATATATATATAATATATATATTATATAGTATATACAGTGAACCCGCTTTACAACGACATTCATTATAACGGAATATTCGGTATCCGACAAGAATTGCTCGGGAACAAACGTACATGTACATAAAAAGTACTCATTACAACGGAATATTCGGTATCCGACTCCGACATCAGATTCCGGGAACAAATGTACATAAACTCTTTACAACGGCATAACATCGCAGTACATCCCACCCGCTAATCCGGCTATTGTTTTCAGTCTTGATTTTCTTCACGGTTGAGATCACAGGTAAAAATAATTGTGTCAATAAAACAATTACACCGTCAATCTGCACTGATAGGTGATGGCCTAGGTGTCAACGATTAGCGCTTGAATCATCCCTACCTGTAGAGTAGGCACTAGGTTTCGTTAGAACTCAAGCGACAGGAAGAGAAATACAAACTGTGTACAAATTAAACAAAAAAGATAAATAAATAAATAAATAAATAAATAAATAAACATATTGTTGACAAGTTCCGTTACGCTACATGTCCGTGCCGATGTGGTTACAATAGCGGATCTTTAAAATACTTCAATACTTACGATAATCGTACACATTTTAGTAAAACTTTATTTGTGAACCGCATTTTTAAGAGAATTGTATCAGCAATCGGTGAGCTTTTTATTTATATTTGTTGTTGTAAGTTTATTTATATGCGTAAATGATACTCAAGGGAGCTAACTATGAAATGCCCACTACATAAAATTCGTTAGAGTGACAAATTCGATATAACGTCATTCCTACGTGGGAACATACACGGTCGTTGTAAAGAGGGTTCACTGTATATCGTTGGGTGTATTGGTGGTTAAAGTTCCACTCAAGAATCTGAGATGTCAATAAATACTGGTGATTGGCTTCAAATTTTGGCCTATGCTCCGGACTTACGGCCAATGAGCAGTGAGGGTCCTTTACTGTGACACGGGACCTCGGTTTTTACTGTCCATTCGAAAGACAGGAATGCGACCTGCCACCATATGGACTCGAACTCACGACCTCACGATTAAGAATCGAGCCCACTACCGATTGAAACAGGCCCGCTCATAATTTTACCATATAAGCATTTATCATTGATAGATATTGCTCGTAACGTATTATTATTATTATTATTATTATTATCTAGACTATATTTTCTCAATTTACTATTATCAGCTGTTCAAGTATATCGTTTGACTGATGACCATCTAAATATGCGTGATGCATTGGCTCGTAATTATTATAATTATTTGTGTTAAAATCCTTTGCACAAATGCATTTATTTCTGCAATAAACCTTAAGCACCGAAGGATATGCCAATCTAAAGAAATTGAATAACACCAGAAGAACATTCTTTATCTGAAATATCGTGCAGACAGGTGATTTTATCGTCACTGTAGGTTTTAAATGGTAATGTAAATCAACTTTGCAGGTGTAAACAATTGAAATATAAATTTACAGTGCTAAAATCACCACATTTTTTAGACATTTTTCACAAGACAGACCCACTAAAAACTGGATAATCATTTATAATCATACTGTTTATTTTAAATTATCTTAAACAAAATACCAAAGTTAAAGTTGAACACAGACAGGTCAAGCACATTCTTCAGTTAATGCGACGAACATGTTTGTTTTACTGTAATATGTCGGTATGATAAATAACGTGGCAAACTTTATAATAAAATGTATTAGCTTCATGTTTAATGTATCCAGTAATATCGCTCCTTTATTTAAACAAGAGTACCACAGACGCTACAAGGTATGTCCAAACTTAAATTAACTACATCGTTTAAGTTAAGTCATTATAGATTGTAGCCGAATAATCGAACATGTTGCAGCATGTATCTTTTGACACACAAACAAATATCAAACTATTGGTAATTCTTCATTTTGTGGTTTTTGTTGTTGCTGTTATATTGCTGTTTAACGTCCCACTCAAGAATCCTTCACTCATATGGAAACGTCACAAAATGCTGGTAAAAAAGTGGGGGTAAGAGATAGCATTCACTGTATACATATATGAAGGTATACATTGGTTGCTAAAAAATTAAATATTTTCATTAAATGCAGTACAGAGAATTGAAAATACATATCAACTATATTTATAAACAAAATATTAATTTGTATACCTATGTACATGTAAACTCAGTTTCTTATGCATGTAAATACATGTAAAACAATCAAAATTGTTTTATTTAAGCAACGTTGTCATATACCCCCAGGCTAAAAATAAATACCAATAATAATAATGAAATTGGTGTTTAAACATTGAAGTTAAAAGTTTGTAGTAAAATTGTCCATTTTTCCCAATTTCTATCAAAATTATCCTTGAAATTGGTACCTCTACTGTAAGCAATACATAACTCTACTGGATAATGGTCATAGATTCCATGAATAAGAGTGTGAATGTTTAATTGTTTACACCAACATCTAGTTTTATAAATATGCTGTTTTATAATCAATATTACCGCATTGATTGTATTATTTTGGTAATTATTATTGCCATCTGGAAGTACATGTAAACCACGTACAAATAAATATTTGTTTATTAAAAATTGAGGAATTGAGAAACTGTCTATTTGAGATTTGAAATTGTTCAAAAATTGTTTAACCTCTTGACATTCCCAAAGGATTTGGATAATTGTCTCAGTTTCTTTCTTACAAAAGTTACATAGTGGGCTTACTTATCTATTTTACTTATAGATAGATTTGTTGTTAGTACATTATGCATCACTCTGACTTGAAACCATTGTAATTTTTTATTTGTTTTGTTGAGGTAAAAATTTGTTCAGATATTTCTTCCAGCTTTCTTTGGTCTATTTGAAATATTTATTCCTGTAGGCTCTGCATTATTTGTGTTAAGTATGTTGTAAATATTTTTAGCCCTTTGATTTACTGACACAAAATGTGATATTTAAAGGTATGGAGGACTTTGTCAGTGTACTATATTCATGTAAATTATAAAAGGGGAAAAGCTTATAAATAGTAGTAATGAGTCTATAATATTTCGAAAAATTATTCTGTATACCATATGTTCCTTTAAACTCTTGAAAATTGTAAAATATTTTGTTACGGACATCCTTCAACAGGTCACTCACAACAATAAAAAAAAACAAAATGTTACGGACATCCTTCAACAGGTCACACACAACAATGATACCCCTGCTGTACCAGTCTCTTTTGAGTATTATCATTAATGTTTACCATTTCATTGTACCAAATGTTGTTTTTAAGAGTAGTTCCCTTTATTATTTTGTATATAATTTCTTTCACAAAATAATTGATTCTGAAGTCGAGCTCTACAAATTTTAATATATTTATTAGCACAATTCAATACTAAATCAATATCAATTTGAGACATTAGTAAACATTGCCATTTAGGCTCTCAATTGTTTTTCAAAAGTTTTTTAATCCAAGCTAATATCAAGGACTGTATAAAAGCATTTCATTTGCCATTTACCAGTCCCTCTCACTGAAGTATTTTTATAGCAAATTTCTTTTTATTTGGTCCCTTTTACCATCCCACAAAAAATAACAAAATAAGTGAAATGATCTTTTAAATAGTAAACACATCAGGGTTTGGTAGGGAGACAAATGATTATTGCGAAAGAAGCAGTGATTTAATTATATGAAATTTTCTAATGTGGGTGATCTTTCTTTTTCTCCATGAGTCAATTAAAGTTTTCAGTTTTATAAGTTTTTTATCAAAGTTTAGCTTTGGAATCTCATGTAAGTTGGTGCTGAATTGAATTCCCAGAAGTGTAAATTTTTCCTTCCCCAATTTAAATTCAATTCTGGTAATATACTTTCATCACTACCCGTTTTGCTACTTATCCAAATAACTTGAGACTTACTGACATTTATTTTTAATCCGGAAATTACAAATTTTTTTTCTAAACAGCAATTGCTTCTTTAATGGATTTTTTTAACCATCAAGAATTAAGGATGTATCATCCGTGTATTATAAAATTAGTATTTGACAGTTATTTACCTTAATACCAGAAATGTTCTTATTATTCCGAATACATTGGGCTAGTATTTCAGCATATAATATAAAAATATATGGTGCAATAGGGCCAACTAAACAACAACCCTTCTTAACATCAAAAAATGAGGAAATATCTCCACCTTTGATAATTGCAGACCTAGCATTTTTATGTAATACTCTAACCCAATTAATAATGTCATTACCAAATCCAAAAAAAGTCAAAACTTTAAACATAAAAGTCTAGATGACTGAATCAAATGCTTTTTCAGAATCAATCAGGAATAACATGACTGGTATATTTATTTCCTTTGTATATCGTATAATTTATAAACTAGACATTTTCCCCACTGTACCTCACCTCTAAGAAAACTGTCTGACCTTTATCAATAAAGTTAGATATAACTGATCTTAATCTTTTTACTTTAACCCCAGATGATATTTTATAAACTACTTTCAAAAGTGAGATAGGTTTCAATTTAATTTAAACTGTCAAGATTATGTTATTATTGCCTGACGCTGTGTCCTTGATAGTTCCACCTTTCTTATACATATTTAAAAATCTAGTTACAAAACAAAATGCCATGGTAGGGTGCATGTTGTGGTATAAAAGAAAATGTCATAGTGGGGTGTATGCTGATGTATAAAATAAAATGTCATGGTTGGGTGTATATTGGGGTATAAAACAAAACATCGTGGTGGGGTGTAAGGCGCGATATAAAACAAAATGTCATGGTGGGGTGTATCCTAGGGTATAAAACAAAATGTCATGGTGGGGTGTATCCTAGGGTATAAAACAAAATGTCATGCTTGGGTGTACGGTGGGTATAAAACAAAATTCCATGGTGTAGTGTACGCTAGGTATAAAATAAAACGTCATGGTTTGGTGTATGGCAGAGTGTAACACAAAACGTCATTGTTGGTTGTATCCTTGGGAATGAAACAAAACGTCATTGTGGGTGTATTGCGGGTTATAAAACAAAATGTCATGTTGGGGTATATGATGGGGTATAAAACAAAATGTCATAGCTGGATGAATGCTGGGGTATTACGCAAAATGTCATAGTTGGGTGTATGGCGGAATATTAAACAAAATATCAAGGTTTGTTGTATGGCTGGGTGTATAACAAAAAGTGTAACACAAAACGTCATTGTTGGTTGTATCCTTGGGAATGAAACAAAACGTCATTGTGGGTGTATTGCGGGTTATAAAACAAAATGTCATGTTGGGGTATATGTTGGTGTATAAAACAAAATGTCATAGTTGGATAAATGCTGGGGTATTACGCAAAATGTCATAGTTGGGTGTATGGCGGAATATTAAACAAAATGTCAAGGTTTGTTGTATGGCTGGGTGTATAACAAAATATCATGGTTGGATGTATGACTTGGTGTATAACAAAACGTCATGGTGGGGTGTTTGCTTTGGTAGAAAACAAATGTCATGTTTGGGTGTATGGCGTGGTATAAAACCAAATGCCACGTCGGAGTGTATGCTAGGGTATACAAACAAAATTTCATAGTGTAGTGCATTCTGTGGTATAAAACAAAACGTCATGGTTTCGTGTATAGGGAATGTAACACAAAACATCATTGTTGGTTTTATCATTGGGTATAAAACAAAACGTCATGGTGGGTGTATTGCAGGTTATAAAACAAAATGTCATGGTGGGGTGTATGGTGGGGTATTAAACAAAATGTCATGGTTGGGTGTAAAGCTGGGTATAAATCTAAATTTCATATGCTGGGATATAAAACAGAACGTCATTGTGGGTATGATGGGGTGTAAAACAGAACGTCATGGTGGGTATGCTGGGGTATAAAACAGAAAGTCATGGTGGGTATGCTGGGATATAAAACAGAACGTCATGGTGGATATGCTGGAATATAAAACAGAACGTCATGGTGGGTATGCTGGGATATAAAACACAACGTCATGGTGGGTATGCTGGGGTATAAAACAGAATGTCGTGGTGGGTATGCTGGGATATAAAACAGAACGTCATGATGGGTATGCTGGGATATAAAACAGAACGTCATGGTGGGTATGCTGGGATATAAAACAGAACGTCATGGTGGGTATGCTGGGATATAAAACAGAACGCCATGGTGGGTATGCTGGGGTATAAAACAAAACGTCAAGCTTGGGTGTATGACGGGTATAAAACAAAATTCTATGGTATGCTGGTGTGAAATACAAAACTTCATCGTTTGATGTATGGCGGAGTGTAACACAAAACATCATTGTTGGTTGAATCCGTTGGTATCAAACAAAACGTCATGGTGGTGTGTATGGTGGGGTAAACAACAAAATGTCATATTAGGATGTATGCTGGGATATTAAACAAAATGTCATTGCTGGGTGTATGGCGGGGTGTGATACAAAATGTGATGGTTGGGTGTATGGCTTGGTGTAAAACAAAACATCATAGTTAGTTGTATACTGGGTTATAAAACAAAATGTCATAATAGCGTGAATGGCGGGTCGTAAAACATAACTACGTTATGAGGTGTATGCTGGGATATAAAACAGAACGTCATCGTTGTATGCTGGGGTATAAAACAAAACGGCATGGTGGGGTGTTTGCTTTGGTAGAAAACAAATGCCATGTTTGGGTGAATAGCGAGGTATAAAACAAATGCCATGGCGGAGTGTATACTAGGGTATAAAACAAAATGTCATGGTGGGGTGTATGGCGGGATATAAATCAAAATGTCATGGTTTGGTGTATGGCTGGATATAAAAAATGTCTTGGTTTTGTGAATGGCGGGGTGTAAAACAAATGTCATTGTTGGGTGTATGGCTGGGTGTAAAACAAAATGTCATGGTTGGGTGTATACTGAGTTATAAAACAAAATTTCATAATAGCGTGAATGGCGGGTCGTAAAACATAACTACGTTATGAGGTGTATGCTGGGATATAAAACAGAACGTCATCGTTGTATGCTGGGGTATAAAACAAAACGGCATGGTGGGGTGTTTGCTTTGGTAGAAAACAAATGTCATGTTAGGGTGAATAGCGAGGTATAAAACAAATGCCATGGCGGAGTGTATGCTAGGGTATAAAACAAAATGTCATGGTGGGGTGTATGGCGGGATATAAATCAAAATGTCATGGTTTGGTGTATGGCTGGATATAAAAAATGTCTTGGTTTTGTGAATGGCGGGGTGTAAAACAAATGTCATTGTTGGGTGTATGGCTGGGTGTAAAACAAAATGTCATGGTTGGGTGTATGGCTGGGTGTAAAAATACGTCATAGTTGGTTGTATGCTGGGGTATAAAACAAAATTTCATTATAGGGTGTATGGCGTGTCGTAAAACAAATCGACGTTATGGGGTGTATACTGGGATATAAAACAGAACGGCATGGTGTGTATGCTGGGGCATACAACAAAACGTCATGGTGGGGTGTATATAAGGGTGTACACTTCCCACGTATTTCATTGGACTTGACTGTGGATTCACGGCGGGTGTGACCGGTCGACAGTGGATGCTTACTCCTCCATGGCACCTGATCCCACCTCTTGGTTTCCAGAGGTCCGTGTTTGTCCATTTTAACCGATTTCTATCTATGTCATGGACATTCTATTGATTTATACTTTGGTATCTGAATTTTTTTTTATATTTCGACTGCTTTAAATTAGTATTCACTGCAATATGTCACTTTTGAGTGTAACATATTTTGTTTTCTAAACATAATGGGATCTGACAGAAGTTATTTCAACATAGGTTGTCACCTCCTAATATCATGTATTACAAAATGACACCTTTTAAAGTTGGAGTGTTGTTTTACATCCAGTCAAGAATTGTTTACTTATAATGAGAAGTCACCAGTTTGAGGGGAGTGCTACAAATGTTAGACTGTGATTTGGACTGACGCAACCACACTGAGGATTCTTCAACGTGTCATGGTTTTCGGTCTCATCCGAAAGATGCGTAACTATGCCGATAGTCACTAGGATCATTGAAGTTGTTTGTATGACCCCCATGTCGTATAGAAAACCTTCCTCCACAGACAGTCTCCGTTTGTCGTATAGCTTAGTTGCTAATTTCCCGTCTTACCAAGAAGTTTTGCTTTCCTTTATACCGAGACGATTTGTATTTTTATACATGTAGCAATTTTGGTTTACATCATCAATAAGTTCTGTCTTCCTTCATACCGGTACTACTTAAATGTGGAAAATTTACGATGGGAAATCGTCGCGTTTGTCGCATATACTAGAAGGACACTTGTGTCCTGACGTATTGTTCAAGCAAATTATGTACTGGTTGTTTGAGATTTTGATTGGAATATTAGATAAACTTAACCAGAGGTAAACACCATATATATTGTATTAGTGGTGAAATAACAAAATTGTTTTAGTTATTTTTTTACTTGACAAACATACTCTTAATTCGATAACAATTTTGTTCGTGTACAATTATGCGACTAGATGAATTTTAATTTTACTAAAATAGGGTTATGATAAATTAAGACATGTATTTCAAAAATTCAGAAAATAAACTTTGCGTATTATTTATTTTATTCATCTGGCCCCGAGTTTTAACAAAAGGAATAGCACAAACGTTACTAGGTACACCTGTGCTAACTGATTTCTAGCCGATTAAAGAAACATTTTTGTCAACTCCCTGTTGATACTGACTTTAGTTTGTTTGATTTTCAAAACATAACTAAAACATTAGAATTGAAAATGGCCATTTATTAACATAAATGACATATCAATGTAAAACTTAAGGTATGAACAACTAAAACATTTAATAAATAAATGCAGGTCACGCTATATACTATTGTAAATGGTTGAAGTCTATAAAGTATAATACTATGGTAAAGAAGGAAATGATATACGGTAATAATTGATATAGCTAAACTCTTTATACATCAACACGTGACTTAGTTTAAGCTTTATTTGCTGACAATGAACAGCTCATAACATGTGATTTACGTATGTAAGATAACCATTGCTTGACTGATAGAACACAACTTAGTTAAGGCTAACATAAGGGGGCATTAGCTGTGTTTTTTTCAAAATTTTGTTTCCCCTTTTTTACTACTTAGATTAATATGTAATAACAAAAAAAGAGATATACACAGACATAAAAATTGTTTAATTCCTTTATGTTTTGTGAAAATTGCTTCACAAAAACGGATTTGGCACTTTTTCACTTGTCACTCAAAAACTCAACTTTACTCTTTGTATATGATTGCCACAGTATAAAATTTACATTTTTCACAAAATATATAAGAGTTTAAGATGCCTGCGTTCAGCTCTTATTAGTTAATGTACTTTAAGTACAAGTAGTCAAAGTAAAAAAATCGATATATCTTGGGGGATAAAAACACAGTTAGTGCCCGTTTAATCCTGGCTTACAACCGGATTGTTGGCTAACACGAACAATCGATATGAAAAATAATGCAAAAATTTGACTAATACTATATTACGAATTTGGTGTATGTTAACAATTGATAATGATATACGTCACATAATTGGCTATCGCTTACAAAAGATGAGTATAATGAAACGGCAAATGGCAAAATTTGCCAAGCGCTAACAATCGATATAACTAATTCCACAAAATTGGCTAATTCGAACAATCAACACGATGTTTCATTTTGGAACATTTTACATCAGTATTAACGGATTAACAATACCTTACAAAATCTCAAACATTTTCAAAGCTGACAATAATGACATCAATCGGAATTTAATGGCTAAAAGCTTTGTACACCAAAGTTAAACCTGATATACGCATAGAACAACAGTAATTACGCACGTAGAACTTTAAATTAGATATAAGAATGATTTGATACGCTTGTTACTTGCAATATCAGACATGCATGTTCTTACAATTAGAAACATCCCTACTAGTTTCAACCGTTATGGTGGGTGCATTCCGAAAATTAGTCGTCGTCGTCGTCGTCTAAATATTATAAACATATTACCAAAGTTATAATGCTGAAGACGATCGCTTCTGTCAATTAGAATTCATCAGCCATCAGTTGAGCTTTAATTTAAAACGTATATGTATTTCTAAAGAGAAAGTAGTATTATACAAGGTCAAATAATAAATCTAAAAGTATAGCCGAAATTCGTCTAAGAGTAACCACTGTAAAAAGATGACTATCTTAACTTTGAAAAACTTTGGAATTTAAATGGTGTTATCAGTGCCATAAGTTACTTTAGTATAAGATTATCAGCTGGTACCGAAATACCAAGTACTAGGTTTATGTATACTCTCGGGGACTCAAACGGTCCACCAGCACTGGCAACAACCTAGTGGTGATAAATGTTTTAAACATAATACCAAAGTTATAATGCTCAAGACGATAGTTTCTGTCAATAAGACTTCATCAGATGAGCTCAAATTTAAAATGTATATCTATTTCTAAAGAGAAAGTGGTATCATACAAGGTCAAATAATAAATCTAAAAGTATTGCCGAAATCCGTCTAAGAGTAACCACTGTAAAAAAGATGACTATCTTAGCTTTGAAAAACTTTGAATTTTATATAGTGTTATCTAACGAAAGTTGCAAAAACCATGTAATATAATGGAGTGATCGTTAAACTATGCAATTTTTTGAAAATAAATATTGATATCAAGGAAGTTCATATCGTCTGTCAGAACATTGTCGGCTATTATACAGTCATAAAACCTTATATAATGAGTTAATCTATAAGTTCATATGAGCACTTTTGGTATGGTTATGGCAGCTTTTTGCATAGGTACACATAGGAATTGTGTTTATTGTTTGTTTAAATGTCATTACACGTGCCGACACGATTCTGTCATTTACGTCAATATGAATAAATTTTAAAAATATGTAGATGTCATAAACATGACCGCACAAGCGATCTGTTTCCTTTAATTTTACTAAAAGGTAGTCTTAAGCATAATTATTATGCATTTTTGCATTTTTAAAAACTAATTTAGAAACAGGCACACATCAAATGCCCCACTCTGTCTTTTCAATTCTCCATATCATTTATTACTCCCACGACACACATTTCTTTGAACCCACAAATGTGGTTTATCAGTGTTACCTAAAAATGCAAATTCATAACTAAAGTTTTAATAAGATTCGAAGTAAGATACATGGTTACTAGTTGTTAAAGTTGTTACGTCCTCGGCTTGGTGATTATTCAGAGAAACATACGACAAATGATGCTGATAGATACATGTTTTTCATTTCGATCTCAAGACATATCATGTATTGCGTGCTTTTGGGACAGTCGGACCGACGTTGTACTGACGGTGCACATAAAAGTTGAAAACATATAATGTCAGAGAGTATGTTATCTCATTGACCCCAAAAAGACCATTGCGGTTTGTGGGCATTTTTCTTGTTCTTTACAAATTACACAATTTAGACTATAAACTACTGCTTACAAAAATATACAAGGGATAGTATCTTCTGGTATTATGCCCCGTACACATATTTGCACACTATGTCTTCTCCTTAATATACATTATGTTGTATTATACTTCTGTTTTGAAAGGGCCTTGATTTACATACATCACAATATAGAAATATCTGTAATATACATTTCGAACATCCGGGAGTTTCATTTTATAGCTCGTAAGGTAAAAAGGGCCTCTCTGGTTGGAGGGTTAAAGTATCCCGCTTTGAAGCGTAGGTTTATATTCGTAGACAAGAATGCCAGTTTAATACAGCAGCCCGATGGTATCCTCAAGGGTATATATTTAATCTCGAATATCGATTGCTCCAATCAATTTTTATCGTCACCATATAGCTGATATTTTTATGTGGTGTAAACACTATTCAGAATTTAAATACTAATACCGAGATTATTTCGAGTTATAAACCCATTAGGCCTCATGTTCCCTGCCTTTGTTTCAGTTTTTTCATCCTTCAGCTTCAAAGAGTTGTTGTAATCAATCATTGTCTGGTGTCCGGTTTCCGGCGTGCGGCGTCTATCGTCCATCGTCGATCGCCCCCGATTTTCTCCTTAGTCATATAACTGAATAATTGTTAAGTGTGGCGTAAAACTAAATTCAAAAGTAAACCAAATCAAATTTTGTTTTTACGAAGAAATTGTTCCAAAATATGTAATTTTTATCTATATTTTGTTGGTTTTTTTAAGTTTACTGAAAAAGAAACATATTATATTTTGTCAAAAACTATTTTATCTAAGACAAAAATACAAGTCAAATTTGTCTATTTATTAAATTCGTCAGTGACTTTGTCAAATTATATGCATATTTAGCTGTGGAATAAAGCCAAAAGAAATACATCGTTACTAACCTGGGACCTTGTTCGTATCATGTTCTTTAAGTCGTGTATATGCGACATAACTTTGACATGTTTCTTTTTTTTTGCATGAGTTATGGATTTAGTTGTAATTTGATTACAGCATTTTTTCGAATGTTAATTTTGAAATGTATTTTTCTAAACAAAAATATATAACATCGAAGTGCATTTTATTACAAAAAACAAAAACAAAACGTCATTGTGGGGTGTGTGCTTTGGTAGAAAAGAAATGTCATGTTTGGGTTTATAGTGTGGTATAAAAGAAAATGCCATGGCGGAGTATATGCTATTGTATAAAACAAAATGTCATGGTGGGGTGTATGCTAGGGTATAAAACAAAATGTCATGGTGGGGTGTATGCTAGGGTATAAAACAAAATGTCATGCTTGGGTGTATGACGGGTATAAAACAAACTGTCATGCTTGGGTTTATGACGGGTATAAAACAAAAGTCTATGGTATGCTGGTGTGAAATACAAACATTCGTCGTTTGATGCATGGCGGTGTGTAACACAAAACATCATTGTTGGTTGAATCCGTTGGTATCAAACAAAACGTCATGGTGTGTGCATTGCGGGTTATAAAACAAAACGTCATGGTGTGTGCATTGCGGGTTATAAAACAAAACGTCATGGTGTGTGCATTGCGGGTTATAAAACAAAAGCGTCATGGTGGGGTGTATGGTACAAAATGTCATATTGGGATGAATGCTGGGGTATTAAACAAAATGTCATTGTTGGGTGTATGGCTGGGGTGTAAAACAAAACATCATAGTTGGTTGTATGCTGGGTTATAAAAGAAACTTTCATTATAGCGTGAATGGCGGGTCGTAAAACATAACTACGTTATGAAGTGTATGCTGGGATATAAAACAGAACGTCATGGTTGTATGCTGGGGTATAAAACAAAACGGCATGGCGGGGTGTTTGCTTTGGTCGAAAACAAATGCCATGTTTGGGTGTATAGCGAGGTATAAAACAAAATATCATGCTTGGGTGTATTGCGGGTATAAAACAAAATTCCATGGCTGGTGTGAAAAACAAAACGTCATGGTTTGAAACAAACTTCTGTTGTATAGTGTATTCTTGGGTATAAAACAAAACGTCAAGGTTTGGTGTATGACTGGGTGTAACACCAAACATCATTGTTGGTTGTATCCTTGGGTGTAAAACAAACCGTCATGATGGTTTTTTGCGGGTTATAAAACAAAATGTCATGGTGGGGTGTATGGTGGGGTATAAAACAAATTGTCATATTGGGATGTATGCTTGGGTATTAAACAAAATGTCATGGTTGGGTGTATGGTGGGATATAAATCCAAATATCATGCTTGGGTGTATGGCGGATATAGTACAAAATTCCATGGTGTATTGTATGCTGGTAAGAAAAACAAAACGGCATGGTTTAAAACAAAATCCCATGGTGTAGTGTATTATGAGATATAAAAAAAACGTCATGGTTTGGTGTATGGCGGAGTGTAACACAAAACATCATTGTTGTTTGTATCTTTGAGTATAAAACAAAACGTCATGGTTGGTGTATGGCGGAGTGTAACACAAAACATCATTGTTGTTTGTATCTTTGAGTATAAAACAAAACGTCATGGTTGGTGTATGGCGGAGTGTAACACAAAACATCATTGTTGTTTGTATCTTTGAGTATAAAACAAAACGTCATGGTTGGTGTATGGCGGAGTGTAACACAAAACATCAATGTTGGATTTAGATGCAATTTGCTTACAGAATTTTTTCGAAGATTAACTTTGAAATGCATTTTTCTATACAAAAATATACAACATCGAAGTGCATTATATTACCAAAAAAACGTCATTGTGGGGTGTTTGCTTTGGTAGAAAACAAATGTCATGTTTGGGTTTATAGCGTGGTATAAAAGAAAATGCCATGGTGGGGTGTATGTTAAGGTATAAATCAAAACGTCATGGTGGGTGTATTGCGGGTTATAAAACAATATGTCATGGTGGGGTGTATTGAGGGATATAGAAGAAAATGTCATATTGGGATGTATGGGGGGTGTAAAACAAAACATCATAGTTGGTTGTATGCTGGGGTATAAAACAAAATTTCATTATAGGGTGTATGGCGGGTCGTAAAACAAAATGTCGTTATTGGGAGTATGCTGGGATATAAAACAGAACGTCATGATTGTATGCTGGGGTATAAAACAAAACGTCATGATTGTATGCTGGGGTATAGAACAAAACGGCACGGTGGGGTGTTTGCTTTGGTCGAAAACAAATGTCATGTTTGGGTGAATAGCGGGTATAGAACAAAATGCCATGGTGGAGTGTATGCTAGGGTATAAAACAAAATGTCATGGTGGGGTGTATTCCAGGGTATAAAACAAAATATCATGCTTGGGTGTATTGCGGGTATAAAACAAAATTCCATTGTATGCTGGTGTGAAAAACAAAACGTCATGGTTTGAAACAAACTTCTGTTGTGTAGTGTATTCTTGGGTATAAAACAAATCGTCAAGGTTTGGTGTATGGCGGAGTGTAACACAAAACATCATTGTTGGTTGTATCCTTGGGTGTAAAACAAACCGTCATGGTGGGTGTTTGCGGGTTATAAAACAAAATGTCATGGTGGGGTGTATGGTGGGGCATAAAACAAATTGTCATATTGGGATATATGCTGGGGTATTAAACAAAATGCCATGGTTGGGTGTATGGCTGGATATAAAACAAAATGTCATGGTTTGGTGTATGGCGGGGTGTAAAGAAAATGTCATGGTTGGGTGTATGGCTGGGTGTAAAACAAAACGTCGTTACGGGGTGTATGCTGGGACATCAAACAGAACGTCATGGTGTGTATGCAGGGGTATAAAACAAAACGTCATGGTGGAGTGTATATAAGGGTGTAAAACAATATGGTCACAGTGAGTATACAACAAAACGTTATGGGGTGAATGGTGGGATGTAAAACATAACGTAATCGGATGAGATACAAAACATTGATGTAAATATGCATCATGCAGGGACGTACAACATTATTTCATGGTACGTAAATAACAACGGCATGGCGTGAATTAAAAGAAATAAAATAGGTATGAAAAAGGCAAAGCGTCATGCTGTGAAGAAACGGCGTTGATAGTTGGGTGTATAAATGTAACATCTTGATTGGAGAGAAGTAAAACGTAATGGTGATATATAGAAGAAAACGTATTGATCACATCTAAACCAAAACGTCTAGGTGTGTAGAAAACCAAAACGTATCGGTATAAAGAAAGACAAAACTTATTTATGATGTAAACCATGTATATAAATACAAATCGTCTCGGTATAAAGGAAAGCAAAACGTCTTGGTAAGACGGGAAATTAGCAACTAAGCTATACGACAAACGCGACAATTTCGGTTTTCCCATCGGAGACTGTCTGTGGGGGAAGGTTTTCTATACGACATGGGGGTCATACAAACAACTTCAATAATCGTAGTGATTATTGAATATTCAATAAGTTTTGTCTTCCTTTATACCGGTACTACTTAAATGTGGAAAATTTACGATGGAAAAGCATATACTAGAGGGGCACTTGTGTTCTGACGTATTGTTCAAGCAAACTATGTACTGGTTGTTTGAGATTTTAATTGGAATATTAGATAAACTTATCCAGAGGTAAACACCATATATATTGTGTTGGTGTTGAAATAACAAAATTGTTTTAGTTGTTTTTTACTTGACAAACATACTCTAAATTGGATAATAATTTTGTTCATGTACAATTATGCGACTAGGTGAATTTTAATTTTACTAAAATAGGGTTATTTCAAAAATTCATAACATAAACTTTGCGTATTATTTATTTTATTCATCTGGTCCCGAGTTTTAACAAAAGGAATAGCACAAACGTTACTAGGTACACCTGTGCTAACTGATTTCTAGCCAGTTAAAGAAACATTTTTGTCAACTCCTTGCTGATACTGACTTCAGTTTGTTTGAGTTTCAAAATATAACTAAAACAATAGAATTGAAAATGGCCATGTATTAACACAAATGACATATCAATGTAAAATTTAGGGTATAAAAACTAAAACATTTAATAAATAAATGCAGGTCACGCTATATACTATTGTAAATGGTTGAAGTCTATAAAGTATAATACTATAGTAAAAAAGGAAATGATATACGGTAATAATTGATATAGCTAAACTCTTTATACATCAACATGTGACTTAGTTTAAGCTTTATTTGCTGACAATGAACAGCTCATAACATGTGATTTACGTATGTAAGATAACCATTGCTTGACTGATAGAACACAAGTTAGTTGAGGCTAACATAAGGGGGCATTAGCTGTGTTTTTTTCAAAATTTTGTTTCCCCTTTTTTACTACTTAGATTAATATGTAATAACAAAAAAGAGATATACACAGACATAAAAAATCTTTAATTCCTTTATGTTTTGTGAAAATTGCTTCACAAAAACGGGTTTGGCACTTTTTCACTTGCGACTCAAAAAACTCAACTTTACTCTTTGTATATGAACGCCACAGTATAAAAATTTACATTTTTCACAAAATATATAAGAGTTAATGTACTTCAAGTACAAGTAGTCAAAGTAAAAAAATCGATATATCTTGGGGGATAAAAGCACAGCTAGTGCCCCTTTAACCCTGGCTTACAACCGGATTGTTGGCTAACACGAACAATCGATATGAGAAATAATGCAAAAATTTGACTAATACTATATTACGAATTTGGTGTATGTTAACAATTGATATGATATACGTCACATAATTGACTATCGCTTACAAAAGATGAGTATAATGAAACGGCAGATGGCAAAATTTGCAAAGCGCTAACAATCGATATAACTAATTCCACAAAATTGGCTGATGCGAACAATCAATACGATGTTTCATTTTGGAACATTTTACATCAGTATTAATGGATTAACCAAACATTAATACCTTACAAAATCTCAAATATTTTCAAAGCTGACAATAATGACATCAATCGGAATTTAATGGCTAAAAGCTTTGTACACCAGAGTTAAACCTGATATGCGCATAGAACAACAGTAATTACGCACGTAGAACTTTAAATTAGATATAAGAATGATTTGAAACATCCCAAACGCTTGTTACTTGAAATACCAGACATGCATGTTCTAACTATTAGAAACATCCCTACTAGTTTCAACCGTTATGGTGGGTGCATTCCGAAAATTAGTCGTCGTCGTCTAAATATTATAAACATATTACCAAAGTTATAATGCTCAAGACGATTATTTCTGTCAATCAGACTTCATCAGTCATCAGTGGAGCTCCAATTTAAAACGTATATGTATTTCTAACGAGAAAGTAGTATTATACAAGGTCAAATAATAAATCTAAAAGTATAGCCGAAATTCGTCTAAGAGTAACCACTGTAAAAAGATGACTATCTTAACTTTGAAAAACTTTGGAATTTAAATGGTGTTATCAGTGCCAAAAGTTGCTTTAGTATAAGATTATCAGCTGGTACCGAAATACCAGGTACTAGGTTTATGTATACCCTCGGGGACTCACACGGTCCACAAGCACTGGCAACAACCTATGATCAAGACGATCGTTTCTGTCAATTAGACTTCATCAGTTGAGCTCAAATTTAAAACGTATATCTATTTCTAAAGAGAAAGTGGTATCATACAAGGTCAAATAATAAATCTAAAAGTATTGCCGAAATACGTCTAAGAGTAACCACTGTAAAAATATGACTATATAAGCTTTGAAAAACTTTGGAATTTAAATAGTGTTATCTAACTCAAAGCGTGTAATATAATGGAGTGATCGTTAAACTATGCAATATTTTGAAAATAAATATTGATATCAAGGAAGTTCATATCGTCTGTCAGAACATTGTCGGCTATTATACAGTCATAAAACCTTATATAATGAGTTAATCTATAAGTTCATATGACCGATTTTGGTATGGTTATGGCAGCTTTTTGCATAGATACACATAGGAATTGTGTTTATTGTTTGTTTAAATGTCATTACACGTGCCGACACGATTCTGTCATTTACGTCAATATGAATACATTTTAAAAATATGTAGATGTCATTAACATGACCGCACAAGCGATCTGTTTCCTTTAATTTTACTAAAAGGTAGTCTTAAGCATAATTATTATGCATTTTTGCATTTTTAAAAACTAATTTAGAAACAGGCACACATTAAATGCCCCCTCTGTCTTTTCAATTCTCCATATCATTTATTACTCCCACGACACACATTTCTTTGAACCCACAAATGTGGTTTATCAGTGTTACCTAAAAATGCAACTTCATAACTAAAGTTTTAATAAGATTCGAAGTAAGATACATGGTTACTAGTTGTTAAAGTTGTTACGTCCTCGGCTTGGTGATTATTCAGAGAAACATACACAAATGATGCTGATAGATACATGTTTTTCATTTCGATCTCAAGACATATCATGTATTGCGTGCTTTTGGGACAGTCGGACCGACGGTGTACTGACGGTGCACATAAAAGTTGAAAACATATGTCAGAGAGTATGTTATCTCATTGAGCCCAAAAGACCATTGCGGTTTGTGGGCATTTTTCTTGTTCTTTACAAATTACACAATTTAGACTATAAACTACTGCTTACAAAAATATACAAGGGATAGTAGCTTCTGGTCTTATGCCCCGTACACATATTTGCACACTATGTCTTCTCCTTAATATACATTATGTTGTATTATACTTTTGTTTTGAAAGGGCCTCGATTTACATACATCACAATACACAAATATCTGTAATATACATTTCGAACATCTGGGAGTTTCATTGTACAGCTGGTAAGGTAAAAGGGGCCTCTTTGGTTTGAGGGTTAAAGTATCCCACTTTGAAGCGTAGGTTTATATTTGTAGACAAGTTTGCCAGTTTAATACAGCACCCCGAAGGTATCCTCAAGGATGTATTAAATCTCGGATATCGCTTGCTCCAATCAATTTTTATCGTCACCATATAGCTGATATTTTTATGTGGTGTAAACACTATTCAGAGTTTAAATACTAATACCGAGATTATTTCGAGTTATAAACCCATTAGGCCTCATGCTTCCTGCCTTTGTTTCAGTTTTTTCATCCTTCAGCTTCAAAGAGTTGTTGTAACCAATCATTGTCTGGTGTCCGGCGTGCGGCGTCTATCGTCCAACGTCGATCGCCCCCGATTTTCTCCTTAGTCATATTACTGAATAATTGTTAAGTGTGGCGTAAAACTAAATTCAAAAGTGTCTCAAACAATTTTGTTTTTACGAATTAAATGTTCCAAAATATGATTGTTTATGATTTGTTTAAGACTGGAAACACAAAGTGGGCGTGATACTTTTTAGCATATTGTTGGACTTTCACAGGAACCAAATACTTAAAGTTTTCAAGTATAATATGGCCAGAACCACTGCATGTTTTGGTTTAAAAATCAGATACACATTATCATTTCTTTACGCTTAATCCAAAGACCCAAATGATACGACGTTGTCTACTGTTTTCAGGTCCCTGTGTTTCTTTTTGTAATTATACGTTTTTATCTATATTTTGTTGTTTTTTTTAAAGTTTACTGAAAAAACATATTATATTTTGTCAAAAAACTATTGTATCTAAGACTAAAATACAAGTCAAATTTGTTTATTTAAATTCGTCAGTGACTTTTTCAAATTATATGCATATTTAGCTGTGGAATAAAGCCAAAAGAAATACATCGTTATTATCCTGGGGACCTTGATAGTATCATGTTCTATAAGTCGTGTATATGCGACATAACTTTGACATGTTTCTTTTTTTGCATGAGTTATGGATTTAGATGTAATTTGCTTACAGCATTTTTTCGAATGTTGATTTTGAAATGCATTTTTCCATACAAAAATATACAACATCGAAGTGCATTTTATTGCAAATCCAAATGTGTCGTGTCTTACAAAAATGCCCTATATATTTCAGATACTTTTAATTGGTGGCCTTTTATGATTCAGTTAACATGAAAGCTTTCCTAAAGACTCCAACTTATGTTTATGGTAATACCTTAGCTACCTCTATTCAAGACAATCATATAAAACGGACGAAAAACATACGAACAGTAGTTACTGTACAAAATGGTTCGTGTTAGCTGTTTGATCTTCCTTGCGGTTTGCATTGCCTTTGTAATCGCCGCACCGGGGAAAAGGGTAAGTTTTTGACGCTTGATGAAATAAACATTTATTATCATTTTTATTTACTCGATGTTTTACATTTTTAAATTCTACAAATATAACTGACGAAACGCAGTTGTATTAAGTGTACGGTTTTCGCTGCTTTTTTCGAGTTTGAAAAACTACATGAAAGGTGTTCATTTGAAGTATCTTAGAAACTGTTTATAATTGATTTTTTTTTCAATAAATTGAATTTTGTTATACGGACACTCAATTTTATTTTTCTAATATTTGATTACGTCACACATGTCCGTGCTTTCACATTTCTTTATTTTCATTTTGTTTTGTTTTAGCATTGATTATTTGACATTTGTAATAATGATCATGTTTCTTATTATTGTTGCTTATATTATTATTATTATTATTATTATTATTATTATTAGTGTTGTTTTTGTTGTTATATAAGTTTTATTATTTTTATTATTATTACTACTACAAATAGAAGTAGTTTTGATTTTATTTTATTTTTGTTTTACGTCGTAACCAACAATAGTTCAGTCATAGGATGGCGTCCAGTTTTTATCGGTGGAGGGGAAAGGCCGGCTACCCGGATTTACTACTACTACTACTACTAGTAGTAGTAGTAGTAGTAGAAGAAGAAGAAGAAGAAGAAGCATTAGTTGTATAGTTGTTGTTGTTTTTGCCGTTGTTTTAATTATCGTTATTTTCCCTGTTACAGAGAGCAGAAAACCAACTGAAAGGTATGTGAATTTAATATCTAAAGTATATACTTTATTAAGAAAAAGTAAGAGCACTTGAAAAAACTACTGTTTAATCATCAAAATGATTATTTATTATCGTCGTTTAAATTTAAATTTGTTTGACTGATAAAAACAAGATTTAACCGCACCGAAATCACATTAGTTTTAATTGATGAGTTTAGTAATTTCATGTTCAGTCCCTTTATCGCAAAAATTTTTGTTTTTTCTCTGTTAAACCTAGTTTTCCCCATTCATTGCTAATGAGAGAAACTATGATTCACTAGCAGTTTAAGTATAAAAACTTTAGATACCAAAGTATAAATTAATAGAATGTCCAGGACATAGATACAAATCCGGTAAAAAAAATGGACAAACACGGACCTCTGGAAGCCAAACCAAACCGGTCACACCCGCCGTGAGCCCACAGTCAAGTCCAATGAAACACATGAGGAGTGTATCCTCGTCACAGTTGGTAAAGACACATTTATTGGCGAGTTCAACCTCATTTGTCTAAGTTCTCCATCATATGTGATTTCAAAGAAAAGAGACAATATTTCTTAGATTCACAGTACCAAAACATACGAATTCTCAACACTTTACACAACAATTCCACATATAAAAATTAACAGAAAGACTTTTAAGCTTCATAGACAATTGTTCTTTCACTAAAGGTGGTAGAAGGAAATATAAATATCTAATGATTGGTTATCAGGATACTTATTTTGTCCAACACCACACTGATTCTACACATGAATGCACTGTAGTTGATATAAAACATGCTGGAATTTCTAATAAACAACATATTTGTATTGTTCAGAGACGTGGTCTTTCAACAAACTGCAAACATTCCTATGGGAACCAATTGTGTCCCTTTATTGGTCGACCGGTTCATTTATTTATACGAAGTAGACATAATTCAGAAATTTTACCAGATTTGTATCGATATCCATGACATCCGAAAGATGTATACTTTGGTAACTAAGATGTTTTATATTTGAACAACAAACGATCCCTGTCTTTCACTTCCGCTCTCCATCTGCAACAGACCGTCGCAATTAACTATGCAATATTCCTGTAAGAGTAAATTGAGTGCGAATGTCTATAATAAAACGGATAAGTTTTTATTTGAAATGATGGATGAATTACTCAGAATACTTAGAATACATCTAAGTTAAGATTAAAAGATAAGTTTCAAACATTTTACTTTAGTCAGCCAAACGCAGTGGACACAATTAATGTGACTTGGACTGTAGTATACATACCATACACAATCATGTTTACTACTATAGAGCAATCGTCATTATCAAACCATACACAATCATGTTTACTACTATAAAGCAATCGTCATTATCAAGACAGAATATGTCATGTTAATATCAGGCATTACATTAAGTGTTTCTCGTGTCAGCAGGGTGTCGTCCGAATAAACCATACTGATGCAGTCCATGAAATAGACTTTTACTATATATCAAGGACATCCTAAATATTTATACTTTGGTGTCTGAGATTTTGTATAAACAGTTACTTAAATTTACCCATTACAAATACTACACGAAATTTACACACACACACACACACACACACACACACACACACACACACACACACACACACAATATATATATATATATATATATATATATATATATATATATATATATATGAGTGATAATTGAATATTAACCAATAAAACAACAAAATAAATGAAACATTAAAAGTAATCAATTATAAAATAGTAAATATAGTAGATAATTAGAAATTCTATAAAGCTTTGGAGAACTATACAATAATAAAACACAGGCATACTTATGGAAGTTTCGCATATTGAAATTGGGAATTTTAATTTATCCCTATAAAACATCAGTTTACCAGTAAGCATTTGTAATGAAAACTGAAATATCCTCAACGTTGAGGGACTTAAATGATATCGATAAGAAAATTTAAGGCTTTTCGAAATTCACTAGATCTGCATATGTATCCTGGACATACTGAAGATTAATACTTTTCTAATTTATGTTAAACTTACAGCCGAAACATAGCAATTTTTGGTATTATGGTGTTACGAATTCAATCGCATGTGTTACGAACGTTTCACTTCCATAGAAACGTAAAGACCACCGATTTATCAAAACGTATACACATACTGTAAAAGTGTAACTTTTACTGAGACGCAAATTTAGAGTTTTGTCTTTAAAATGTCAAAAATCTTAGTTTACAGTCAAATAGTATATGGTACTTCTACAAATGGCCTGTGTTTGTGAAGTGTGAATGTCAGGGCAAAAATAAGATTATGTGATTTGTTAGATTTTTATGAGAAAAGTATTCTTGTAATTTGAACTCAGTGGTAAATATTATGAAACTGTCAGTTACCTTGACAACAAAATAAAGGCCTGTAATTGCTCAACATATTTTCGATTTCATCAAGTATAGTATTTAGAGGTACAGTGGCATTCAGAACTCAGCGGTAGATGTGTCAGTTGGAATGGTAATAAACTGAAGACCTGTAATTGGTCGACATTTGAAGATTTTAGATCAGATAAAATGATAGTGAGAATAATTTTTGGCATTAGGAATTAAATATTGCATGTTTAACAAACGTCAGTTGATATAGTTAAATGGAAAGTATGGCTAACTAGCTGAAAAGATTGCGAAATGCTACCTGTGTTTTTATGGTTTGATTTGAGTTGTGGGTATGCACATTTAAGTATTGTCCTGATAAAATGAAAATCAAACTTAAAAATACATCTTTGACACATACTTGTTAATCATCGATTAAATAAATCAATTTATTATTATTATTATTATTATTATTATTATTATCATTATATGTAGTTGTAGTACTAGTAGTTACTTTATTTCAGTTTTTTCGTTTTTATGTACATATGTTTTCGCTTATAACTTGATTGCCTAATTCTCATTCTCATGTTCTGCAAACCTAACACATCAACGCTTAGTTAATGAGATTACTAGCCAAGTCTCAGTAAACATCCAGATTACAAAGGACATGCTGTGGTTTCTCACCTAAATTTTGGGTTGTTTCAACACAACACTGCACTGTTTAGTAACAGTGTCGCGTTACACATCTGATATGCAGAATAAAACAAAGTAATAAAGATATCCCTAATGTTCTGTATGATATATATATATCACTAAAACCAACAACACTATATATATTAGGGTACTGGATCTTACAAAAAGATATAAAAAGAATATACTAAATGTGTGTGTGTGTGTGTGTGTGTGTGTGTGTATGTGTGTGTATGTGTGTGTGTTATGATTTATACAAGCTTTCGAATAATTCATAATTCATCGATGTAGATCTTATAAACACAATGTCAACGTTTTATATGTTATAACTTAGCAAATAGGAATCTACAAAATGTCAAAATATTATCAGTTGATGTCACATTTGAGTTCCGAAACAGATACTGATGTCATTCGGGATTAAACAAAACCTAAATGTAATTCCCATATTCATCCAGGAAAACCCACTGTGAACAGATGATTTACTATATTTTATGCTTTAACTTTGACAAGGACTCTAGTCGGAATATCTTTATTTTGCAATTGAAGCAATCAGTTTAATGACCGATAAATTCAGATAAGTAAAAACATGATGGCACATTTCATGAATGCAAAATATCATTTTAATCATATGTAATATCCAATGCATAATCAGCTACTTTTTTGTCAAAACATTATCTGAGCAAAACACTTACACGATTATTGATTGGTGAAAATGACATGGCGACTTCTAAATAACTGTGATGCAAATATAAAATAAATCATTTAAAAATAAAACAATTTTCCGTTCTTCCTGAACAACGGAATTCATGTACTATTAAAACAAAGGGGTTGTCAAATTTATTTGATAATGAAAACATCATCATAGATTATTTAATAGTGAAAGCAACATCATAGATCATTGAATAGAAAAAACATCATAGATTATTGAATTGTAAAAAAACATTGTAAATGATACGTTAGTCTTTGTTTATTTACTTTATTTACGATGTTTTCGATGTTTAAATTTTTATCTTTTTCATTAAAAGCTATGGGGAACGCAGGACAGGACACCGCCAACGGTAGGTCTCATAAAATATATTTATTTGATGAATGATCCCGTTAATAGAATATTCTTTATGTGCCTAACGACTTCTTGAAATCTACTTGTTTCGCAACTTATGTGGAGTTGTATCCATAACGATTTTTTCACTTAATATTTCATTGAAGAAAGCACTGAAATATGTTTTAAAGACTGATTTTAACTTCATGGCTTTTAACATGAAGTCTTTCTAACACCCATTATGATTATGCATGCAATAATATAAAGGTTAAATTCATATCCCAGACATCTTAAAACTCTATACTTTTTGGTATCTGAGAATTTTTATTTTTGTTTACTTATCAATGATATAACATTTCTAGTGTAATGTTATATAAATAAATGGATGTTGGTTTACCTTTTACCTTTATATAACCTTATAAATAGTAGACATACACACTTATACCAGCTTTCAAATGTAAAATAAGTTTTGCAATCAACATATGATTAAAAAATACTGAAGCATGTTATTTAGACAGGGTTTTGGAAACGATATCTGCATGTCACTTTTAAAACACTTTTTTGTAAAACTAGTACAAATTACTAACAAAATATGGAGTTGATTTAACAAACAAATATATTTTATTTTTCATTATTTCTTTGAAAACAGTGGACATAAATAATTGTAAGTATGACATGTTTTAAATAAAACACTTTATAATGTCTTTATATAGCCTTGTAAAACGTAGTTAAAAACTCAGTTAAAATATGAATGTGATTTGACATATAGAGTCGATGAAAAAGGTGCTAGAATATCTAATAGGCAATATATTAGTCATATTCGGAGATATATATATATATATATATATATATATATATATATATATATATATATATATATATATATATATATATATATATATATATATATATATATATATTCAACAAACGGTCGCCATTCCTATGAGAACAAAATGTTTACCCGTCCCTTTTTCATACGAAGCAGACTTCATTCAGAAACTGCAAAATTAAAAGAGGAAAAGTATGGCGATGTCCTTTAATTTGACATTGAGATATCACATGGTTTGTCAATTGATAATAAATATGTCCATACATATGCCAAAGCGATATATCCCAGCGAACTAGAAATTAAAAATACAACAGAATCAAACACACACACTTCATACTTAGACATTTTACTTACTTTAGACACAGACAGGAAATTGGAAACTAAGCTATACGGCAAACTGGACGATGTCGGCTTTCCCATAATAAATGTTCCATATTTAAGTGGTAATATCCCACAATCACCCGCATATGGAGTTCATTTCACAAATGATCCGATATGTCAGGGCGTGTTCAACATATGAATATTTCATATAGAGAGGTAAACTGCTCACTGACAAAGTACTGACACAGGGATATCGACAACCGTGATTGATGTCAACGTTTCGCAAATTTTACGGTCGGTATAATAGTCTTCTTTGCGATCATTCTGTTTCACTAAGTGAAATGTTGAGTTGTCTGTTCGATGACCTGTTGTTGAGATGCCTGTACAAATTGTGACGAGAATTCGTTTTTCAAGTATATCATTTAGATTTGATTGTGGACTCACGGCAGGTGTGACCGGTCGACAGGGGATACTCACTCCTCCATGACACCTGATCCCACTTCTTGATTTCCAGAGCTCCATTCTTTCCATTTTTGACAAAATTTGTATCTATATTCTGGACATCTTATAGATTTATACTTTGGTATCTTATATTTTTTTTATTTTATAATTATACGCATTACAATAAATTTTTCAAATAAAACATTTTATGAATACCATACACTCCATTTCCCTTTTCCTTGCTATACTACTGAAATACATTTTTGTGTATAGGGAAATAAATTGATTAGGAACAGGATATTGATTTTGGTATATATCGTTTAAAGACGTACACACTTATAACAGGTAGCGAAAGGGAGAGTATTTATATGATAATTTTTGCAATCAATATCTGAAAAAAGTATTGAACCATGTTATTTAGGCAACGTATCATTTACACTTTGGTATCTCAGGTTTTCATATTTTTATTTTTTTATATTTTATTGGAAACAGTATCAGTATCTAACCTTTAAGACTGTAAAACCAGTATGGACTTGAGTTTACAAATGAATGTATATTGCTCTTTGGAAACAAAAGCTACATGTCAATTTTAACGCTATAAAACTTGTACATATTACTAACAAAATATGGGGCTTATTTAACAAATAAACATATTTTGTTTTTCATGATTTCTGTAAAAACAGTGGACATACAAGACAGTAAGTATGACATGTTTCAAATAAAACATTCTATGAAAGTCAATATATATCCAAGGGTTTTATGATAAGTGTTGAATTCTAAATGTAATGTGCTATATAACCTGAACATTTCAATATTTAGTGATTTGTTATCATGATACTTATTTTGTTCAACACCACTCTGATTCTGCACATAAATACACTGAAGTGGATATTTAAAAACATGCTGGAATTTCTGATAAACAATATATAAATATACTGAAGTTGATATAAAAATGATGCTGGGATTTCTAATAGACAATATATTTGTAATTTGCGGAAACGTGGACTTTCAACAAACTGTCGGAATTTCCATGGGAACCGATTGTGCCCCTTTATTGACTGACTTGTTCCTTTAAGCATACGAAGCAGACTTCATTCAGAAACAGCTGAATGAAAAGACGGAAGACCTAGCTTTGTGCTTTAATTTAACATTAATATATATCGACGACGTTTTGTCAATCAATAATGACAATTTTTACCAGATATGGGTCTATATCCCGGACATCCTAAAGATTTATACCCTGGTATCTGAGATTATATATTTTATATTAAAGGGTACACCCTCATAGAAGTTTTACACTTTTTAAGGGTACACTTCATTCCTTGTCAATAAAAACATTTTGATGATATATAAATTGACATAGTTTATTTTTAAATAAGCTTCAGAAATTCTTTATTTCTAGTTACTAAATGGTTCCAAGCTTGTCAACAAATGACCCAAATTTAAACAAAAAATGAAAATCGATATAAGATAACAAAGTATTGAAACGCGTCATTCAGACAAAGCATCATAATAATTCCAATCAGTATATTCGTGTTTAAGTCATCCATACAAGCAATAACAGAACATCAATTTCATTTACATACTAACGATATTATTCTCGTTTTTTATTCCTGAAAACAGCAGACATTTTAAAACATGTGATCGAGAATGGCTACAAAAGTGGTAAATCGTGATTAACTGTTATCATTAAACAACAATATAGCAACAATAAAAGCATCATAATCAGATTTTGTAAAATTATAATTGTTCTCATATAGATTGTCATATATATCCTGTTTGCAATTCTTTTTGTGAATATTTGCTGATTAAGTCACAATTACAACGGCTCTTCATGTTGTTTACCGTTTGAACAATGACCTTGCACATCGCCTAATATTACACTGCTTTCTTAACTTAATAATAAAATAATGCAACGACGCGTAGCTAGACTAGTCATATTGATGACGGAAAAACAAACTAAATGGATTTAGATAATTTTTGAATGAGAAGTAGTATTGTTTTAAATTTTCTATCATTTATTCACTAAAGTACCTAGATCTTTGTTGCAAATACCCGACAAGTTTTGAAAATATTTTATTTTGAAATAACGGAGATTAAAACTATAACTAGGAACAAACACGATCCATTTTATATATCATAAGTTGATAAAGTTGTTACTTAACTATTGTAAATACTAATATATATATATTAATTAAGTCAACCTGGCTCAGTCGATAGCGCGCTCGACTCTAGATCATGAAACCGTGAGTTCGAGTCTATTCGGCTGTAGCTCGATTTCCTGTCCTTCGGATGAGACAGATGTCCTTTTTCAGTGTAGGTGTCGGCACGTTAAAGAACCCTCACTACTCAATAGCTATAAGTGACGAGCATAGGCCAAACTTTGTAGCCTTTACCAGAATTTGGTGACGTCTCCATATGTGTGTGAGAAATTCTTGAGTGAGACGTTAAACAGCAATAAACAATTGATATATTAAATTTCAAAGTATTGAAATGCGTCATTTAGACAAGGCATCATTATAATTCCAATCATTAAATTCATGTTTATGTCATTATACATGCAATAGCAGAAATTTCAATTGTATTTATATACTAACGATATGATTTTCATTCTTTATTCCTGACAGTAAATGGCATTAAAAGACGTCTGATTTGGGATGGCAACACAAGTGGCAAGTAGTGTTTAATTTGTATGAGACGTTAACATCATGATAATTAAACAACAATACAGCTACAATAAAAACATCATAATCAGATTTTGTAAAGTTATAATTGTTCTTACACAGATTGTCATATATATCCTGTTTACAGTTTTGCTGATTTAGCCACAACTACAACGTTGTATAATTACACAGATTGTCATATATATCCTGTTTACAGTTTTGCTGATTTAGTCACAACTACAACGTTGTATAATTTATACATTGGCCTTGCACGGTACTACAGACTACTTTCTATCTGTTGTAATAAGTTATTGCAAGGAATAGACAGTAAGACACATATTGATGCTAGAAAAAAACAAACAACAAACAAACTGGATTTTAGAAATTTCGTAAATGAGTATTAATATTATTTTAGTGCACTCTTGATCGTTATCTTATTACATCTTAAAACAACCAAAGCAATTGAATAACACAAATTTTCAAGGAAAATTATTTATTTATTTATTTATTTATTCATTTATTTATTTATATATTTATATATTTATTTTGCAGCGGATTCTTTTACGTAGCTGTGTATTCTGTCTTTATGGATTTGGAAATCCCCTTCAAAAGGGATGTGGAATTCAGAATGATTTAGGTCACAATCGTTTTCGCATAAACGCATTTAAACAATTGTTTCATTTATGTCATAACACAAGTAGTTTCTCTTTTTCTCCCTCTATATATAGGTTATTTACCCAAAAGAAGACAGCACTAAACAATAGTACGACACAAAAAGGTATTATTTTAAACTTTTATTTGTTTTAATGATTAATCTAACAGTTTCCATTGGCCGATTTATATATAAGATCCTAGGTTTGGTATCATTATACCACGAAGAGGATAACCTAATACAAACAATATCATATCACTGTAGATTATTTATAGAGTAAGTTTAACTATATTGCTTTTGTAAATATTCAATATAAGACTGATATAAAAATCAAACATATAATTTAATTATTATTATTATTTAATGATCGTTATCAATGATGATTTCATTTCATAAATTCATACCCCGATAAAACAGGGCAAAATGCTTTGTTTCTATATAATTTAAGGCTGGATAAGTTCACTTATATTGTTGTACTTGTTTTGCAGATCTACAGGCCTCAGAAACGACCAATTGACGTCCCTGGATAGTGATTAATATTTGATGATAACGACATTAATTCTATAATCCCGTTCATATACCTTAACATTTCCATTTGAAATAACACGGAAATATTTTTGTCAATACTATTTTGTAAATTACCTACTTTGTTCAAACCTTTCCTTTGTATTCTCGAATTTCTGTAGAAATAAAAGCTTATTTTGAATAATGTGGTTATATGTTAATGTAAGACTGGAAGGCGTTAGTTCTCCGCTTTTATTCCCGGTATCATTTTACTTTCAGTATAATGGTCTTGTTTGCGATCATTCCGTTTCGCTGAGTGAAATGTTTACTTGTCTTTTCGCTGGCGTTTTTGATACGTCTGTACCTATTGTGACGAGGATTCGTTTCCCACGTATTTCATTTGGACCTGACTATGGACTAACGGCGGGTTTGACCGGTCGACAGGGGCTACTTATTTCTCTATAGCACCTGATCTCGCCTCTTTGTTTCCGGAGGTCCGTGTTTTTCCATTTGTACCGGACTTGTATCTGTGTCCTGAACAACCAAAAGATTTATACTTTGGTATCTGAGATGTTTTATATTATTCTCATTACCGGTAAACTAATTCACTGGACTGAACTCGATCCACATAAAATGTACCTACGCATCCCATTACAGTTTTGCGTTATGAATGTTAACAGATTCCGATGATGGATGAGAAATCCAATGGAAGGCGTTAGGTCTCCGCTTCTATTCCTGGTATCAGTTAATAGTCAATATACCATACCTAACTCTTTGAATAAAAAGTGACTATTACACTGCCATCGGCTCGGCATCGGACTTGAAACTAATACTCATTTTCACAGAAGGCGTGGACAGTCACAGAGCCCTTAGTATATATATATATATATATATATATATATATATATATATATATATATATATATATATATATATATATATATATATATATATATATATATATTATGATAAAGATAAATCGTCTCGATATCAGATATTTTGTTGGTTAGATATTTGTAGAATTAACAACAGCACTGTACTTATGGATGGTATTAACGTACAATGAAAAGGTATACTATTCAAGATATACTTGTTGCAAAATCGAATATGTACACAGTAATTTTATATATTATCTGGAAATGAATTATGTGCTTGGGAATCGGTCTAGATGTATTGCAGCAACTGACTATAGTCTATCCATTATGGTTTTGCGTTCTACAGAATCCTAATCCTAATGTTAATGACAATGGATCGATTTGTGCTTTATGTATTATTTATCTACACAGAATAGTATCATTTTGTATCCAAGGTCCATAATTAATGTTCAATGTTGTAGTGATATCTGTGCTTTTTATGTACTTTTATGATGTCTCTACACTACATGCATCGTTCATCGATCCATTTTCCTTAATATTAGGATTAAATGCCTTTCACCGCTCTCTCTCTATGACCGAGTTCTCATATTCGGAATTCTACTGACCGCTATCGAAACATTCATGTTTGTAAATGCATAGATGACCAGGTGGTTAGGACGTCATTCATGAGGGCTAGGCGGGTCATTGTGAGTTTGTAGGTGCCTTGTAGTTTCTGTATTTGTGCTTTATGTATAATTTATTTTCACAGAATAGTATCATGCCATATGTTCTATTAAAATACTAAATTTCTCAAAAGCTAAGATTGACATGTTTTAGAATGGGTACTCTTAAATAAATTTGGCATTACATTTAGGTTTATTATTTCGCCTTGTATGATACCACTATTTTCTTTATCAAACATAAATTTATTATTCAATTCGAGTTCATCTGACCAGTAAAAAGGTGTCCTTCTGCTCTATCGGGAGCACAGACTCGCAGAGATTGTTTGGTGCTCCTCGGGTTGTCCTTCGGAACATTACCAACTTAACATATGCACAGTCAAATGATGACCAGTTATGGTTTAAACATAATAATGCTTATGTTCCCATTAAAAATTGTCAGATTCTACTTGATGACATTTTTTGATGGTTCATTTTCAAATAATCTACCAAAAATTTCTAAATATTCTGTCAAAACATTGTAAAACATGTCATATATTAATAACTGATATAGTGTTCACAAGCAATCTGACAAATAAGCATTACAACACAAAAAGCTGGGATCATCTAGATTGAAAATCATCTGACGTTGTTTACGGAATTGAGTGTACCTTGTGTGGTTTGATTGATGTTGGCGAAACTAAGGGGCCCTTAAATAAAAGAGTATTTGGTCATCGATTCGAGATTATTAATGGGGGTAACCTGATCCTCTATCGACAATTTAATTCTCCTGACCATTCCATCTTGTCTATGAAAATTCGTATAATTGAAAAATATATCACTGGACCAATAATCCTACCTTGAGTACCCCCTTCCGTCGACAACGTGAAGTATTTTGGATTAAACAGCTTGGCACTGCATATCCCTATGGATGTAATGATAATATCCAAAGTGTCGGCAATCTATCAAGCTCGCTGTGCAATGGTGTTAATGTGATGGAACTTTTTAATTCTAACGTAAGACGTAATGAAGTCACGGACATAGTTCATACAACCGACCCTACATACATGATGTCACTTTTTCATCTCTTTTACCTTACGTTAACCAAAAATTGGGTCTTCGTCACATTCAGAGCAAACTTTATTCTGTTCCTTTTACAAATCTTAATAAACTTTTTCAAGAAGCAAGAATGAACCCCTACACGGATTCTGCAACCCCAGAATACATACTGAACTCCCTTATAATGGAATGCACTTATCACAGACTGTTTAAGCCTGCACGCGTTACAAAAAGTTGTGTGCAGAAACGTCTATTCCGTAAACTTAAATTTACAAAAAAGGCATAGACGCTTTAAACATTGAAAATGTTCTAAATCACAAAAAAGTTCTGTCCTGTGTTCAACCATATTTTAAATTGAAGACCACATCTTGCACCTCATATAGATATACACCTAGCATCGCATCCAAGCATTCCTATGGGAACCAATTGTGCTCCTTAATCGGCCGACCTGTTCCTTTATTCATACGTAGCAGACTTCATTCAGAAACTGCTGAATCAAAAGAAGAAAAAGTTAGCGGTGTCCTTCAATTTGACATTTAGATATATCGACGACGTTTTGTCAATTAATAATAACAATTTTCATACATATGTCAATGCGATATATCCCAGCGAACTAGAAATTAAAGATACAACAGAGTCAAGCACACACGCTTCATACTTAGACATTTTACTCAATATAAACACAGACGGGAAATTAGCAACGAAGCTATACGATAAACGCGACAATTTCGGCTTTCCCATCGTACAATTTCCATATTTAAGTAGTGATATCCCTCAGTCACCCGCATATGGAGTTTATATTTCACAAATGATCCGATATGCCTGGGCGTGCACAACATATGAAGATTTCATATTTAGAGATAAACTTCTCACTGACAAATTATTGACACACGGATATCGAAAACCGCGTTTAATGTCAACGTTCCCCAAGTTTACGGTCGGTATAATAGTCTTGTTTGCGACTATTCTGTTTCACTAAGTGAAATGTTGAGTTGCCTTTTTGTTGGCGGTTGTTGAGACGTCTGTACCAATTGTGACGAGGATACACTTCCCACGTGTTTCATTGGACTTGACTGTGGACTCACGTCGGGTGTGACCGGTCGAATTACACGTATAATCCTACATATACACGTAGCCCAGTTTCAAAGGACGAGTTCGGTCTAAATAACATGTCCGCATTACGCTCTTTTGATATACCTATAACCGAAACTGATTTTGAGCTACCTTTTATATTTTGCAGTTATACTCCATGCTGAGACTAATCTACATATTTAAAAGATTAGAGAGTTACTTTTCACATTTAACAGATTAGAGAGTTTGTTACGAACTGAACTCTCCCACATACGTGTGGCTGCTTTACCGACTGAACTATCCTGACCCGAAGTCATCAAATTTTGATTTATGCAATCGGAATATTACTTTTACTATAGTTTATACGATATACTGATTTTGAATCATATTTTAGTATAGCAGATATAATTCTTTTTTAGTTTGATATCTATCAACATAAGATAAAAATACAGAATATATACATAGAGGCATAGGTACAATATGGAAAAAGTAGCAGTCAACCTGCCGAAATTTATTAGTTAAACATTATGACTTATTTTCTGTGTATGTTTCTGTTTGTTGTTTCAAAATGTAAATGCTATTGAAAGAAATTTAAAATTTATATTTACTGCTTGTTACAATTTATTTATTTTGAATTAATCTAAAATGAACTTACAGAATTATGTACATCGGATAGCAATCATCGTGGTCATGGTAATATTATAAAATTATTCCAGATCTGAAAAGGACAAAATATAGTTGATGAGAGGCAATCAAATATTGTATTCATGAATTCCATAAAGGGGAGATAACTCCCACTAAAAGTAAATCAATAAAATCAGTCACATGAATAGTGTATATTTTCACATGGCAAAGGCGATAACTCAGACAAACAAACAATTATGTTTCATTCTTGTATGTGATGTGTCGTGGCTATCGCAATATGTAAACTCGGTCGTAAACCTGTGATTTTACACCACACTCAAGAACTTGTCAGTCATATGTGTCGGTCAGATTTTAATGGTGGAGTAGAGAACTCCCACCGGTTGCAATGTACCCGAGAAGAGATAACATACCTTCCTCAACTGCCAAACGTTCTCAAAAATCAGCTTAGAATCCACGTTGATTATCGGTGAAACATGGTTTCAACGGCGATGTTCTAACACTGTACTACGAAGCCATTACATAAATGTTTGGCTGATCTTATAAAGAACAAGGTCACCAATCGCTGCAAATTTTAGCACCATTCATTAAATAATTTAAGAATTCCGTCCTGAGGATAAATATCTAAATTGTATACGCATTTACAAGGACCGTCCAAATCGGTCGTGAAGAGAAGGATGAACAGAAATTGTAAATCTACATCATTAAAATGACGAACACTTATCTTTGGAGGCAATGAAAAAAGGTAGGGAAGAGCAGATGACCATATCGTGGCCAAATACAGGTAGTTGAACCTCAAAAATCAATTTCAATTATATATATGTTAGCATGCCTTAAATCATACTTTCTAAACAATTTTGGAATTGAAGTGTTTTAAAGCAACAATAACATTTTCCTTTATGCTTACTTGATTTTTTTTTAATTTATATCTATGAACATGTTTAGATAAAATGCAGTAAAGGTTCTCTCGGAAAATTCTGCCTGACACCTGCAATACATTAATATCAATAACCATCAAGATACAATAGGAAGACTGAAGATGTTTATATAGTCCATATACGTATTGATCTATGTTACAAGAAAGTATTACTGTAGCATTAATTCCTATAATTTTATCTTTAATCTTGTTGTTAGTGTTGTCTTATTCAACTTAAGACGTTACCTACATACTAATTATTCATTTTGTTTACTCTTCGTACAATTGTAATTATAGTCTATATGTTGTGTTACAATCTTTTAATTCTTTGATTTAACACTTTAGATACCCCGGGACCTCACCATAAGTATACTATGTGATATGTACGATATTCAGGTATATAAAAGATGTGTTACAATGGTTATTTGCGACACCTGAAATGTATTTCAGCGAATTTGTCTTACTGATTATACCTGTATAAGTGTTTTTCGTCACTGAAATAACTGAGCTTTATAAACTTCATTATGAAATTCT